>JAOQMM010000007.1:5792518-5802679 GCA_027563515.1 Erythroxylum platyclados
ATCCCGACTTACCATATCTACAAATTTTAGTGTGCAGAGTCAGGTAAATTTTGCAGTGCATTCGACACGCGCTGTCAGGCTCTAATACCAAATTAGCCATGGAATCTACCAAAGATGAACTTACTTATGTACAATTTCATCTCTTAGCCAATCCCAATGATTCAACTTTACTCTCTAAGGAGAAATTACTCTTGTCAAATTATCTGCAAGCTATAGCAATCATTCCTTATTACTAAAATAGAGATCTAGGATGAACTGGTTGAAATAAGGTGATAAGTGCTCCAAATTTTTATTTAGATATGTCCTTGCTAGAAGGAATCAAAACAAAATTAGCTTCATACTATCTTGTGAGGGCACTTTACTTCAGGATCACCAGGCTATTTAATGGGAAGTTATGAAATTTTACACATCATTGCTTGGTAAAACATAAACATCCTGATCTTCTATTTCCTATCTGAATAAATTCATCTCTAAAAGGATGTCTATTGAAGAGGTAGCATGTTTACTCAGACTTATGGAAGATAAAGAGATAGAGGATATTGTATTTAAAATGAATGGAATGAAAGCTTCTAGTCTGAATGGTTTCAATGTTTACTTTTTTTCACAAATCTTGGGAAGTGACATGTCAGATGGTAAAAGATGCAGTTCATAAATTCTTTACAAGAGGCATCCTACTTAAGGAAATCAATGACTTTCCTTTTCTTGGTCCCAAAAGGCCTCAGTCCTACTTATTTTGGTGACTATAGGCCTATAGCTTGCTCAAACTTCCTTTACAAGGTTATTTCAAAATTCTAGCTGCTAGATTGAAGGTTGCCATCCCATATTTAATCATCGAGAACCAAAGGGCTTTTATAGAGAATAGACATATTGGGGACAATATTTTGATATTTTAGGAGTTACTAAAGGGTACTCAAGAAGTAAATCCACTCCAAATTGCACTGTTAAAATGGATTTCAACAAAGCTTTTCATAGTGTATTTTCATACAAAGCTATGTATTTCTCCTAAAATTTTTGGAGGTGTTTAGTTTCCCTGGTGTTTTCATTGGATGGATTAAAAAGTGTATCACATCTATTTCTTATTGTGTTCTAGTGAATGGTAGCCGCTCAATGATCATCTTAGTGCAAGAGGATTAAGGTAGGGGGATCCTCTATCCCCCTATCATTTTATATTGTGCATGGAAGCTCTCAATCTCTTAATAAAACATGATGTTAGGAGAAACACAAAGTTTATACACCACCCTAAGTGCAAGAAAGTTGAACTAAAAAACTTGTGTTTTGTAAATGACCTATTATTGTTTTGTAATCAGTTCAGACATTATCATATACCATGAAAAACTGAAAATATATCTTTGTTTTAGAAATCAATCTTAACCAAATTCATTTCATTATCTCTAAAGGGGCATCTCAGTTGGAGACTTATATAGCAAGAATCACTAGTATGCAAAGGAAAGAGCCTCCTATGTTGTATTTGGGGCTTCTAACCTCTTTAAGAAGAATAAACTTCAATGAATGTCTTCCTCTAGTGGAGAAAGTACAAAGAAGACTAAACTCTTAGGTGAATAAATATCTTTCCTATGTGGGTAAACTTCTGTTAATCAAGTCAGTCCATCATTCTCTCTATATATATTGGTGCTCTCATATATATTTTTTTAAAATCTCATCAAGTCTTTAGAGAAATTGTTGAGGAAGCTCCTTTGGAGCCATTCTAGGGGTGAAAAGGAGTTACAAAAATCAAATAGGTTGATATCTGTTTCCCTAAAGAAGAAGGAGGCTTAAGTGTTAATCCAATCAAATCAACTAATCTTACTTTAACACTAAAGAGGCTTTGGAGAATACTGAAGGACAGGAATTCTTTATGGCTAAAGTGGATGCATGCTACTTTCTTAAAGGCAGGAGTATATAGGCTATTGAAAAGAGCTCTACCTTCTCCCGGTTCATCTCCCAATTACTTCAACTAAGAGATAATGTTAAGTTAGAAATGACTTACAAGATTAGGAATAGGGCATCTGTTTTTGTATAGTTTGATAATTAGTCAGGTTATGGATAGTTTATCCATATCCCTAGAACATATGCTAGTTTTTAGAATTTCCCTCTGAGGCTATGTAAGCACATTAATTAGTCAAGGTTTTTGGCAACTTCCTAAAGAAATAAGGGATATCCAACCTGACTACTCCCCAAATACCTCTTCGCTAAACAGATTCTTCTAGAAAGGCAAGCTTGTTAACCTTTTAATTAGCAAGATCATTAAGGATTTTATCAGAAGTAGAAATCCTAGAGTATCTTGGCACAAAATAGTATGGAGTAAGTGCTTATTGCCTAAAACCTCTTTCAAACAAATTGAACTACATATCTTTAAGTAGAATATGTCCCTCATGCCTTGAATTGGAGGAAACTCTAGATAATCTATTTTTTAAATGCAATTTTGCAACTAGTATCTCGAATGTTGTGAAAGCGTTGAGCTTATTAAACTATACAGTGAATTCACTCATTGAAACCATCCAATGGCTTTTGAATCATCCTACGTTACTAAGAGCTACTCTTCAAGCCTATATATAATTGTAATAGGGACTTGTGTGTAAACAATCTAGAAGGAAAGAAACTTCAAAAGATTTAAAAATAAGGCTACTGCTCTGGAGGGAGTAATATCATAGGTGGTTTATTATACAAGGGAGCTCATTTGGATAAGGAATATAACTAAAACTTACAATTCTATCATGGCTTCTTCTAGGAGAATATAATTTTCAATATTTCACCAATATATTGATGTTCTTGTAAAAATTAGTAAGATTTTTGAGCTGTTTTGTAAGGGTATTCCCCCTAGGTCTCTTGTAATTCTAACATTACAATGCTTTTAATGAATTTCTTTAATTTTTCAAAAAAAATGTACGTCCTTTATACCATAATTCAATTCATACAATAACTTTAAAACTACTTTTATTTTTACCATGCTTGCAACATATTATTATTATTGTTGTTGTTGTTGTTGTTGTTATTATTATTGTTGTTGTTATTGTTGTTATTGTTGTTGTTGTTGTTGTTGTTTGTACTTTTTTAAACTTTTTATAGCATTCACCATGTACCAACAATTAAAGAAATATTGTACCTCTTTAAAATTCTTCAATATATTCCAGGTTGCAAGTAATCAAGTAAATATAAATCCTTTAGGGTTCAAAAATAATGAAAAGGCTTTCAAGAAAAACAAGGTAAAGGCTATCAATGTGATTATAATTAATGAAAAGGCTAGGTATCAAAAGCAGTTACTCCTAAGGGATAAAATATGGTAGGATAAAAATCAAGAAAATAAACTAAAACAAAAGGTTAAATATAAATGCCTTTATCATTTCAGTGCTTCTAATTTAATAAATGTGGTCTCAATATAGATAATAAAAATAAGTTCTAGAATCATCCAACTATGCTTGATAACACACATTAAAGAATAAAAGAAATTAAAATGGAGATGTATTTGTTCTTAGGCTCAAAACCTTAAAAAATGCTTCATATATGTAAATAATATGCAATTTTCATTCAAATTAACTTTCTCAATGATTACTAAAAATATGAATTATAAAAGCAAGTTTATCCTACCTTTCATCCTTTTACATACTATTTCAATTCAATAATCAATAATAATATAAAGAAATTTGGTTAGATTTTAACTAAATCATGATGTCAGTTAATAAGAATTAATAAAAAATGGTTACAATAAGCTTAAGAAATTTAAAACTCCTTCCCCATACTTAAACTTGTATATTGTCCCCAATGTATGCAATAAAAGCATGGATAAATAAACTATCAATAAAGGCACAAAAAATGAGGAAGGTATGAATTAGTACTTCCTCGAATAATAAAATTTACAAAGTTCAGAATTTGTTGAAGAGTCTAAACGGTATTATGTACAACAATCTCTAATAGAACATCCAGACTATTTCTGTATATGTTAATCTCTCAGTGAGTATGGTATGTCAGTCATTGAATGATCCTCGGGTCTCGAAGCCTCATAATGCTATGGAGTTGAAGATGATGCAATCGTTATAAATGGTGGAGGTTTTATAGATATCCCAAGATGTCTTGCCATCTACACTAAAAGGTCCTCCCTCCATCTATCATGTGGCTCTCGTCTCTCCATCCGCTCCGTTAGCATTGCCTAGTTTACTAGGAAAGTGCACTGGACACCCAAGATCTGCTGAATGTACTTCTCCAACCAAGCAATCTTGAACTAGTCTCGAAGTCTAAGTGGTGTCGACGCCTTAGAGATCCTATACTAGCCTCCTCCTGTCTGGGATAACGGTGAGCCTTATCTTGGTGGCAGCTCTCGAAGCTACTTGCTCATCTAAAAAACCAATTATTCGATAAATATCTCCTATTGGTCCCTGCCTCTTGCGTACCATATACATATTCTTCATAATAGCTAAATTGAGAGCAACCATGATACTAAATAGCCTCATTGATGGTAAAATCCCGAAGACTCCCATCATCCTTGCTAACTATGTCACATATGGCCTAACGTAGATAGTCCATATCTTCTTCTCTTTGCCATGATGCCTGAAGACTTAAACTAAGGCATGACCCTTGTGAATCAACATCCTCTTGCTCATACTCCGTAGATAGAAGATATCCAAGTTATCGATGACTATGAAGTTATCACCTCGCCCACTCAGTGTATGACTCAAAATCCTATGGATATATCTGAGTGCGGGGTGTCTAAGGGTGGACGCCTTGAATTTTTTGGGGTCATACTCATCCTCCTCATTGATGGTGTGTTAAAATCTTGAGGACACATCCGGTATGAAAAGTCTATCTAAAGAGCTATGTACTCTTGTGTCTCCACGAACTCCTAGTTATAAAGACCCATCATCACGAAGAAATCGATGTAACTCATCCTGGTCATCTCTCCCAACATTTTGAACTGAATTGTGCTTAGTTTGTCCTAATCATAGCGATCTTTTTCCACAAAGAATGTGAAGAGAACTTTAAGCATAAGCTCCTAGTATGAGTGCTTTATGATCTTGAAGAAATGAGGCCACGCTCTAATACTGATTAAGTACCAAACCTGTTGGGCCAAGCTAACCTACTTCATTGCCTCCAAATCGATGCATCTACCGATCCCAAGCCTCTTCTCCTTAAGCATCTGATATTGCCCATCGTCGGCTCTAGCATTGAAATGCAATAGGTTGTGTCACTTTGGTGGATATACTGTAGTTTCTCGCACTTGTAGTTAGTGAGCTCCACTTAGGTCTTTAGATGACCTTTCTCCTCTCTAGTGTTTCCTACGTACCTCCTTCAATCTTCATTATCCTATTATTGTATTTGAAACTAAACTGAGTGTGAGAAAATAACAAATAAAAGTATGAACAAAGACTTTTCCCCATAGTTAGTTCGTATGCTTACTAAATTATGGAATTATGAAAACACACAATTAAAAATAAAAAAAACTAATGTAATAAAAACAAAATACAATAAAATAATTAGAAAATTAAACAAATGACTAATTTGATAACAAAATTAAAACATGCAATTTACCATTAAAATTAATCTAAAAATGCAATTACTAAAGTAAATCCTAAAATTAGAAATTCAATTATATAATCTAAAAATTAAACCTATACTAAATAAAATTAACACCTAATTCATGCAAAATACAAAATTGGTTGAAATTAAACTAAAAAATAACATCTAATTACTAGAAAAACAACAAATTAATCCTAATTTAACAAAAAATCAATGTAATTCAACATATAGTGAGCAAAATTGCATACCCAAATTCAATCTCATCTAATTAATCCAACAATTCATATGGGCAACCATGAAATTTAACTTCTAATTGAAAATTAAATGCAAAAATAGGTTAAATCACACTAATATGCAACCACATTGTCATCCTAACATTTTGGGGATGAAAATCCCAAAAAAATTGACAAAACACCCTAAATTATGCGTGGAAATCAAGTAAAATGTGTAGAATAACTTACTTGGGTGTTGAAAATCAAGTAAAAAATGTTGGGCTATGTTAGAGAAAGGAGAGCCGCAATAGTGGGTAGCAGAGAGGGGAGAGAAAAAGGAGAGAGAATGAAGGGAGGTATTTCTTTTTTAAGAGTTGACGTGGACTTACACAGTCGAGTATAGGACAATTCAACCAATCATGTAAGTCACAAATGTGTGAAATTAGAAGGGACATGGGTGTTTGAACTATCACGCACTTACACAATTTGTTACATGGATGTTTAACTTGTCGTGTAAGTTACACAGGAGTGTTTTAGGACTGTGTAGGTCTCTGTGAACATGTGAAAGGTTAAAAATATCATGGACTTACATGGTTAGTTACATGGTCATATAACAGACCATGTAAGTTATAAACAGGCATGTCCCTAGATCGTGTAGTCTCTATAAAAATATGAACAAATTGAAATAAAATTTGTGTATACACGAGCATATACACAAGCCTGTATATGATTGTGTATACCACAAGAATTCTTTAAAATTTTGAAAAATGTTCACTTAAAGTGATAAAATTCAACACACATACCATAACATAAAAAATTTTCATGATCAAATGAGGATGCTCTATGTCCTAACATAAAAATATCTAAAATAAACAAAATCTTATACTAACACTAAAATGGAAACAAAATAAAATGAAAATAAAATCTATCCTAATTTTTGGTTTGCCTCCCAAGTAGTGCTTTTCTAATGTCTTTAGCTCGACATACCCTTCAAATTTTAGGGTAAATTGGTTAGATTAATATCCTCTGTACTACCATCAAGTTCACCTCAAAGATATAACTTCAAACGATGGCCATTCACTTTGAAGTTACCTTTATGAAGATGAATTACCTCGATTATGTCATATGGAAATACTTTTTCCATAATGAAGGGTCCAAACCGTCTTGATTTAAGCTTATGTGAAAGCAATCTTATGCAAAAATTGTATAAAAGAACTTGATCTACCTCCTTAAATTGCTTTGACTACTTCATCCTCCGATATGATATTTCTTGGTCCTCTCCTTGTACATTTTGGAGTTCTCGTAAGACATCAATTACTATTCTTGCAATTCATTAACTTGAAAATTCCTTTTCTCACCTGACTCAAGGGTCTTATGAGTTGTCATATTCGCACTATGATGCCCTCCAGTAGATCCAGCATGACCATGTTCTAGGATCTCTCACCCTTTAGAATGAAGCACACATCTTCTCACTATTTGGTCTGAATAGATATGAAACAAATATGGATCTTCCTAAAAATATTCCCTCAAATCAATAAAGAATTTCTTATTTTACTGATAGGAAAGACTTTTTTGTAAGATCTTAGCTACTAAATAATTTGCAATATCTGCAAACTAAAGGGTTTCGAACTCATTTACTAATTAATCACCATTTTTAAAGAAAATTAGCAGAAATAAGGCTAGAGGTATTAAGCATTTTATGTCCTTGAGACTTTAGACCTATCTAATCCCTCAAGTCTATATGTTCCAAGTCTGACAACAACCCCTACTTTGTATGCAATTTCTTGTGTGCATAATATGTAAGGCTATGCTATCTATGATGAGGGGAAAAACATATTCAAAAGTGTCTTAATATTTTAAGATTTTTTACTTTAGTACCTAACCTTTTAAATTTTTCAATTGATTGATCAACCTTTTAAAACCTTAACAATTAAGTTCAAAAGGTTATTTTTGATGTTGCGACATGTTTACTAAATGTCACGTAAATGTTCATCTATTAGTCATATCAACAAAAATTAACATTTTGATATGAATTGTTAAGAATTTAAAAGGTTGATTACTCGATTGAAAAACTTAAAAGCTTAGGCACTGAATTGAAAAAATTCCAAAAAGTTGAACACTTTATGATTGGTTATCCCATGATGAGGTCTATGTTTTAGTAGCTACTCCGAAGATAATTTTGCTTCTTCCAATCTATACACACACACACACACACACACACACACACACATTTATTTGACCTCAAAGCTTAATTGTCTTGATAAGTATTGAAGGATTTTTCCCAACCTTTGTGTCACTTTGAATAAATGCACCAAATCTCATAGCATATGCCTATTGCTTACAAAATGTAACTCGAAACCATTTTTTTTATAACTATTTGAAGCTTGCTATTGAGCTTGTAAGAAGACTCTACTTTGCCAGTCTTTATTTGAGCTTGTCAAAATGGACGAGAAGACATAACATTTAATTATATCTATCACTCTCTGCAAATCCATTATTTCTTTAAATCACATGTGCTCGTTTGGCTTTATCATCCCATTATAAACCTCCTACAATTTAAATTTTGTAAGACGTAAGTGTGTTCTTGATCTTACTCCTACTCCTACGACTCATTAGATGATTTTGGTCTACAATAGTGCACTATAGGTAAGATCTGCATGCTATTCTAGTTTGCACATCTTGCCTGGATAGCTGGTTTGCTCTGATGAACTTCATCTTGTAGGTTTAATCCGGCGTATGCTTTGAGGTAAGACCTAACTTCGCGAGCTTTTGCTGATATAAGTCTAAACTAAAGGGTTGCAGTCAAAGGTTGTAATTGTATATTTTGAAGTGTGTTTGCACAATTGAAATTCGAGATAAGTTACGGGAGTCGAGGAAGCGAATACGCTATTTATTTCATACTCTGCTAAGAAACCACAAACTTTTCAAGATTAACTAATTACAATCTTACATTGGAAACAAGATAATATAGTATAAATTATAAGATTGAATTCTTTGGATTTAAATATTCGAGAGTAAAATTGATACAATAAATTAGATTAAAGTTTGAGAATTTAATTTTAAGATTAATTAATTACAATCATCATTGACACCAAATAATATAGTATAATTTGTATATGTATAAATTCTTTAGATTTAAAAATGTTTTGAGACCTAATTTTTTTTAGCAAGCATGCAAAACTTAAATGTCATAATATTTTTTTTGTGTTTGACTGATGAAGCTAATAAAAATAATAATTTTCTATGGTTGATGAAAAGTTAGAAGATAATCTCTTAATTGAGAAATATGAATGGTTATATAATTCAAAATAAATGCATTACCTCACATGTTTTCTTAAAAAAAGAATATTATTCTATACCGAAAATCAAGAAAGCATAGACTCTCGAAAGAGCTTTTAAATTGTTTTCTCAACGTAATCACAAGACGTGGGATGGGGATTAATTAAATTCGATGTCTTGTACTATAAATCAAGCAACTTTTTACATGGACACATAACTCATCACTATTAACAATTCTAACATGTTACATTTCAGAATTTGGCTCTCTTTTTAATTGATGTTACTTCATACCGTCGACCCTTTGGGCATCAAAGAAAACATAGAATACACATTAGTAAACTTTTATTGACCACCCGAATTGGACGTTAATTCCAATTCACACGATGCATAAATAAACAGAAGAAGAAAGACTAACTACTTGTCTAAAAGTACTAAGAACGACTGATTAATTGGCATTAGGTGTTCACTTATCTAAGCTTCCTCGTGGCTACGAGTAAGGAGTCCAACTTAGGTCTAATCTGAACCTGCACTTACAGGCTAAAAAGGCTGAACTTTGGTGGACTTGAGCAAGTCTAGTAAAAAAATTATCACAATGAAACACTCCAAGACCAAATCCGCTTTTGGGAATCACAAAAGAAAAATGCTCAGTTTTAACGCCGACTTCTGAAGTATCTCATCAAGTTCAATTCAACGACTAAACGAGCTAATTTTAAGAGTACAAATCTAAAATTTTTAAGGCCAAACTCAAGTTGCGGATCGCCTTAAAAAATATTGGTCAATTATTTCAGGGGACTCAGGACCAAACTTAGCATCGCAAAATATAATAAAAGTCCCATTAAAAATTTTATGCTCTAACTATTAACAAAGTTCAAGCGTTCCAAGCCCAACTGAAAACAAAGCCTTCTCAGAAAGTCAGAGACACCCCAAGTCAAGTTCTATACGCTTGGCCATTAACAAACCAGACACATTTAAGATATCTTTGCTTTCGAGAAGTCCATCTCAGGATGCTGCATCAGATAAACGTATCAAGCTGTAATCAGTTTACTTGTTCTAAGGAGAACACAGTGACATAAATATACTAGATGAGAAAAATGATAGGTTTATTCAGGAACTAGGTGACTTCACCTGGGCCATAAACTTCTTCAGAATCTCCTGCTTCTGC
>JAOQMM010000007.1:5833179-5856531 GCA_027563515.1 Erythroxylum platyclados
TTTTATAGAATAATTATACATTACAAATGAAATTATATTGAGATAATTATGAGATTCATATTGTATTTATATATTATCTTTAAATTGTTTCTAACTATTATTTTATTAAGACTAGATATTAATAAAACATAAAAAGACTAATACTCGTTATATTTTTCTTTATAAAAGAAGTAAACGATCTTTTGATAAAGTAGAGAGAAACTTAAACAAACTTGTTAATGCTTCTTAGAAAACAAGTTTACTGAACTAATCTGGCATTAAAAATCTATTTGGAACATTACTTGTATTTTATAAAAATTCTCATTATGATGATTGTATGAGTGATCATTTAACATGAGATCTCCAAAGTTATCTTGTATAGAAATTGTTATGTTTTGATACTACTTATGATCTATTTTAATCATAGGTCATTCAATTGGTAGTGATTGGATGTATTATAAACTATATAGAGGTAGTTCTGTGATTAAGATATGATTCATCATCTTAAAGTCACTAAGAAGAATGTTTTATTCTTGATTAGAATTGATTCGAGAAATCCTAAACTAAGGTGGCATGACACTTTATAAATAATTTAGAAATGTCATTAATTAAATCAATATCTAATGACGGAGAACTAATATGACTGAACTAAAAAAAAAGTAGACGTTAATTTCATGCTTTGTTTAATCGAAATATTGTATGACGAAATTATTAAATTATATCGAAAAATAATAAACGGAAAAGTTAGTTAAAACTATTTTGAAATTTTTAAATATTTTCGTATTTTGATTTCTTAAAAACAAAAATCACTTTAATTTGGTCTTAAGTCTTAACATAGTAAGACACATAAAATCTGAAAAAAGTTCAGATTCACAAGATTAAAAACCCAAAAATCTAGATTAGGACTTCTGGATTGTTTACTTGTTATGGTTGGTTAGTGTGGGTTGTATGTTTTGGAATGAGGAGTGGTTGTGATTTGGGCTAGCCACCGTGTGTTATTGTTACTGCGTGACTGGAGGTTGTACGGCGACTTGCAGCAGCGTCACTTACGATAGCTCCAAGCTTTGAGCAGATGCGCAACAAAAGTATGTAAGGGTGGCGAGAAGGAAAACACGAGCAGGCGGTAGCTCCCGCTGGAAAGGCGGCTACTACTCACAACGTTGGACTGTCAGAGAACATGAGGAGGCGTCGGTGGCCAGGTGGGAGCGGCGGCGACGACGGCGTCGAAAATCATTGCATCTGAGGAGTGAACGATTGCGCCAGTCAAAGCTGCCGGTTTGGCCTAGGCGGCTGCAATGCACATGCTTGCGCCAAACAGTCCAGCACCCTCCTTGTATCTGATTTTCATATGGTTTTGAACCTTCTTTCAATTAAATTGGTTTAATTAAAGTTAAGTAGGTTTAAATTCCTAATAAATTTAGAAAAGTGCTTCTAATTGTTTGAAAATTGTTTTCAAAGGTTTATTTTATTACGATTACTTTGAAATTTAGTTTAATTTTTTAAGAAGTTGAATTATTAAATTAAATTAATTATAAAATCAATTCCAAAATTAAAAATATTTTTCTTAATATGATTAATATTAATAATTAGATTGATTCCTAATTAATTTTGGAAAAGTAGTTTCTAAAATTAAAATTCAATAGTTTCAATTAAATTAAAATTAAATAATTAGAAAATTAGTTTCTAAAATTAAAATTAATTAGTTTTAATTAGACTGAAATTAATTAATTAGAAAAATAATTTCTAAAATTAGAATTAATTATTTTAAATTAGATTGAAATTAATTAATTGGACTCTTTAAAATTAAGATAAATATTTTCTTAAGTCATTAAGAAAATTATTTTTTAATTAAATTTATTTATTTCAATTTGATTGAGATAAAGTAGATTTATAACTATACATATTTAGAGAATTATTATTCAATTTGTTTAGAATTTGTTTCTTCTATGAATAATAAGTTTCTTAATTTTTTAGAAAAGATATTTTTCTTGATTAAAATTTGAAAATTGTTTTTATTTATTAATTAAGAAAATTGAGTTTTCTTAATATTTTTAAAATAGGTTTCTAATTTATTAAAGAAAGATTTTCTAATTAATTAAGAAATCAATCTCTAAATAAATATTATAAATGACTTTCTTAATTAAATTTAAAAGTTTTTTATTTAATTTTGAAAGTATTTTCCTTTTAAAATTAGAAAATAATTTTCTAATTAAGGAAAAGTAATTTCTAATGAGATTAGAAATAGTAATTTCTAATTAGATTTAAAAAATGTCAGATTGGATTAGAATTTGTTATTTGTATGATTTTTAAAAATGAGTTTTTTAAAATTATAATAAGTAAGAAGAATAATTTATTGAAAAAATTTCAATTAAATATTGTTAAATGAGTCAAGATAATTGCAAACAGTTTCCAATTAGATTTGAAAATTATTTTCAAATAAAAATAAATTTCTATTTGGAATAATAATTTAGTTTATCTAAAAATCAATGAGTTTAATCTAATTTAATTTTTTCAAAGAGTTAGAAATATTATTTTAGAATATCAAGATCAATAACTTGAATCAAACGAAGTTTGGTGTTTTATGTATATAATTTGATAATGAGTGCATAAGTTGCATACTTTATTTATACGTTTGATATATACATATATATATATATTTGATGCATGTTAAATTGTATGTTTTATATGTGTGATATTTTACATGTAAGTTTATGTTTGATGAGACGAATGAAAGTAAATCCCTTATTAAAATATTAAGTATATGTTGAGAACATGATTGTTGCCTTCTATTATTATTAGAATAAACCAAACTTCTATTTATTGTTAAGCTTGTTGAGCAAACTTAAGGTCACTTTAACCCGAATATGTTTAGACTTATGACAATGGGTTCTACTTAACTAAATTTGTGTGATTTGGATAAGCAAACTTATGCTCACATGAATTTAGAGGCAGGGTTAGGAATAACGTATAAAATATGTTTTGGTAAGAGTTGTCATCTGACTAACATAGGAATCACATAAAATATGATTGATAAAGTTATTATCTGCCTAATTTAAGTTTAGTTGGTTTGTTGAACAAAATCAAGATCAAGTATATGTGAATGGGATCCTAGCCCACTAAGAGACATATAAGTGTAGGTTATCACAAACTTACACAGTCTATTACATGGGTATGTATATAATCGTATGACTCTACACGAGCTTGTCTAGTGGGCATATAGCTCTCTGTAAATGTGTGTAAATTTTTTTAAAAGGATTTAAAATGTACACGGCCATGTCTAAAGACTGTGTAAGTCTTTGTTGCCACGTACAATATGAAAAATAGTTGGAAAATTTTAAAAATTTTGTGTGCTCGAAGTTACAAAACTTTATCACTCATATCCCAACACAATAAATATGCACAATCAACTCAGGATGCTTAATGTACTAACATAAAACACATCAAAACTCAATAAAATCCTATGCTACATGAAAATAGAAACAAAATAAAATGAAATAAAACAATCAACCTAGGTCTATAATTAGTGGCTTGCTTCTACCCGTTTCTCCACATAGTAGTTTTATAGTATGTGAATAACCCACATGTTGTAATATAATAATGACATAATGTATCAAATTAATAAATCTAATCGACTTCATTAATTCCCTTTTCAATAACAAACAGTTAATAAAATAAGGAATACTAAAACTCCCTGAATCTTCAATTGACTCAAACAGTTTATCTTGTAAGAAGTGGGAACCATCCATGCTTAAGGTGATTACCAATGATTCATCAGTAGTTTCCTCATTTGGCTCCTCTTTTTCTTCTTCAATAACCTGTGTCCACTCTTTTACTTCCTCTTCTTAAACAGAGGTTTCTTCCTCTTCTTATTCCTCTACTTCCTCTGTCATTTGTTTTTCTTTCTCTTCTAAAGCAACAGTTACCTCCTTGTCTTCTTGAAATGCAGTTTTATTCATGAAATCAACCTGTGTCTCTTCTTCGCTCTAAGGCATTACTAAGCTTAAATAATATGTTGTATTCAACTCAATGTATTTAGGTGAAGAAAAACTCTCTTCGAATTTATGTTGGATCGCTTCACTTTTAGCAAGGTATTATGTTATTATATTTTTAAGTCATTCTTCCTGCTACAGTTGTTGTAAAGATTCAATTGAAGTATAATCATTTCATCCATCAGCGTGAGGATTGCTACACTCTGAATTATAAGTATTTCGCGTATGGTGTACTTTGAGATCGATTTTGCGTGCAATATGGTTGCTTCCGTATATATTTTGGTGCTCGACATTCATGATTGTAATGGTTACACCCACAAATTATAAGTTTCCTTCCAAATTTGTGATGTTGCCATATGCGATGACATATTATAACTCCCATGAGAATAATGTCCTCTCTATCCTTTCATTGTGGGTTGACAATGAATCTTAAATCCTAACTACAAACATAAAGTCAAAATAGAGAAGATCAAAAGAAAAATAAATAAATAAATAAAATAAAAAATAAAAATAAAAAACAATGGTTAGATTAATAAAAGCTAGGCTTTCCTAATATTAAAATCCTCAGTAACAATGTCAAAAGTTTGGTCGATGATTTTTATGCTTTTAAAAATTTATCAGTTTTAACTGCAAGTGCACGAAGTAGCTATAGCTAGCACCACCAAGTATGGGTCAATCATATGAGGATTGTAAGTACTAGTATTAGCCTTTTTTCTATTATCTAATCGTCAAGTCAGGATTTGGATTTAAGTTAATATTAATCTCAACAATCTAAACGAAGATTGACACAATAATGAACTCAAACAAGGGAAAATATTACGAAAAGTCAAAATCAAGTAAATAGTACCTACGTGAGTGATGAATCCCCCTAAGAATTCTTAAATACTAACCCTTTATCAAGCAAGTGATTATTGGACTATGGAAATTCCTATCTTATGTTAATATCTTTCTGAAAACCATTAACAACCTTGGTTAATCAACTAAAATCTCTTTCTAGGTAAAACCCTTAAGATGACATTATTGATTCGTGAATTTCACTATTTGGTTTAACTCTTATCTGGAGGATTTATTTTGACCTATCTCTAAGTTTGTATGCAACTCTTTTTAATTATAGTAAATCTATTCACACAAAAGGATTTCTCAATCTCTACCATATGAAATCAAATAGTGGACTAATATTCTAGATATATTAGTTCAAGAATATAATGCATAATTGAATCACAATAAATCAATTAATAAAATTGCATTGAATAAAAGATTAAATCACATTGTCATCATGACTTAGGGTTCATCACACATAGGCATTAAACAATTTAGTTCCTACACATAGAAAACAAAACCAATAACACATATTCAAAAGAACAAATAGAAATAAAAGAAATCATATTCTAAATCTCCCTTTTATCTCTAATGAATCTTCCTACAATTTAGGTTGAATGATGATCTCTATCAGATCTTGTGACATAATCTTCATGTTTTCCTCATCTTCCATTCAGAATTGTCTTTCCTTTGTGTTTCTTACGACTAAAAAATGCTCCTAAACTCACCTCCTCTCATCTTACTATGATAGTATACTATAAAGGGATATTTTCAAAGGTAGATGATCGGAGGAGGTGAGTTTAGAAGACCGTGTATCTCAAAAAACACCTAAATTCGCAATTTTACTCCGACACAGTGACTTACATGGGCAATATACAAGGCCAGAAACAAATATTTTCAAGTCTTCACATGTTTACAGTGATTTACACGATTACTATACATGATCTTGTATCTCCAACTTACTTCAAATCTTCATTTTATACCACTATTTCATCTGAATTCTTCTCCTTTTGGTCCATGAAGGTAATTATTATCTATAAACACATTTGAAGCGAATTAAGTACTAAAAATACTATAAAACTCTTAAATAACAAGCAAAATACATTAAATATGAGTATATAACTATAGCTAAATAACCATTTATCAAAGTACTGGTTAAATCTAACATAGTGTTGTTAAAAGAGAAAACAAGGGATGAGCTAGGATATGCAAGAATAGATCCAATATAAAGTTGTTAACTATAAAAAGAAATTTAATAAATAATTTGACTAGATTTCAATAAAGAGAAGAGGTAATTTTGAAAGAATGGATTAGAGAAACTGGATAAAAAATCTAATTTGAGAACTTTGGTGATGTGAAGAACATCATTTTGTTTTTAAAATTAAAAAGTTCAATATTTAGTTTGTTGGTTTTAGTTTAACTCAAACCAAATCAAAACAATATTATTAAGTCCAATTTATTTTGATTCTTCTTATCATTAGTCCATTATTTTTTAAATTTCTTATAAATTAATTTTTGTTTAGAAAAAGCTAATTAAAATATTAAATTTATTATTGTTGAATAGGATGTAATCTTTTTAGTAATTCAATAAATTTCTCTTTTCATCTATTAAGTCCTATTAAGTTTTCTTTGTAGTTAATAAAAACATACAAAAATCTATGTACAACATACAAAAATCTATGTACAGAGTTCTTATTTAATTAAAAATTTTAGTATTAATACTTATCCACTTCTTACCTAAAAAAATATTGATGTTTAAATTACCTGTTTTCTAATATTACAACATTATGCTTTTTTCCCCTATTATATAGTTCTTTTTTTTATAAAATTAATTAAACTAATATTTTTGGTTTGATATAAAGTGTTTAACATTCTTATAACTTAAAGCTTTCATTTTAATTTGTTTGAAAAAACATTAAAATTTTGACATAAAAAATATTGTCATTAACAAAATTTGTACTTACCAATCAATGAAATCAATAATTTTATTGTACTAAATATTAAAACGTTTTCACTTTATTTAAATTATTCACTTAGTTGAAATTTTATTGTAAATATTTTTCGAACATTACAAAAAATATGGTTAAAATTCTTACTTTATTTTTATAATTTTTTCATTTATTTAAATAATATTTTTATTTACTATTAAAGGGTTGTTATAATTTTTACTTACTAATAAATATAAAATTTAAAAAATTCAAACCAATCCAAATTATTCAAGCTAAATGAATGTCATTTGATTGGTTAATTTGGTCTAAAGATGACTTAATCTGACATAAATATAAAAAATATTATATAAATGAGTTTGTTTATAATGAAGTAAACATTATAAATTGACTTCTAGGGCCTGTTTAATTAAACTGAATTTATAAATTGAAATTGGGCTACACTTAGAATATTTATTTATAAAAAAGGACCTACACAGAGTAAGAAAAATTGTTAAATTTGAAATATTTATATTCTGATTTTTGAAATCGAATAAAATGAAGTAAATTGACAATTCAAATGGCATCCCATTAATTAAAAAAAAATACAACGATATATCATTTTTGTGAATTTTAATTTGATTTCAGTTTAAATCAGGAAGCCGCATGTCGGGCTACTGGCACTGGGCGCCTCGGTGTTTACCATGCTAACTAACGATAATATCATAAATAATAGATCATCAATAGTACAATTTGGTTTTCAGTTATAAGATGCATGAGAAAGCAAAAACAAAAACCGCATAGCCTCTGGCTGCTCAACTAATTGGCAATGTTTTAAAAATTGGATGGATTTGATTTAATAGTAAAATTTTGAATTATTCACTTTTTCTTAGTTTAATTGAGTTTATTAATTTTTGTTATTAAAAAGTTATTAATTTATTAATTAATTGATTAATTTTTTTAAATTAATAAATTTTATATAGAATTAATTTTTATTTAATAAACTCTTTTTAATTAAAATTTAAATTTTTAATAAGTGAATATATTTTTTTTTAATTTGTTTTAAAATTTTTAATTTATTCAATATTTTATCAATACTATGGTAATTTAATATCAGTTAAAATTTTTAAACTTCTAATCTTCTATTTTATTGATGTATTTTCTAGTCCATATTTTAAAAATATGGACTATTAGTATGAAATAATTGAGGCATAAGGGAGCACCTTGCTACAGTTGTCTTTCCATCGCCGCCGTCTGAAGCAAGCTCCCTTATGACTTATACCAGAAACAAACGATGACCATTCCACTCTCCCTAACAAGTTCTACTAACCGCCGCATGAGAGTTAGAACTCCAATTTCACTACTCTTCACTTTCGTTCTGGCCTGCTTCTCTCTCTATCCCTGTCTCCCTTATCATTCACACATGTATGAATCTCTTTTGTCCTTCTATTCCCATCCATTTGCTCATCAACTAACTATTTTTGCACTAATTAACTAGATATGAAGTTTGTATTCCAATAGTTACCTAAAAAAAAAAATTTCCCCATGTCGGAGTCATTGAGGTTTGGCACCTTCTTTTGCATCCATCTCCACTTCATTTATACGAAGACAATTCTTTCTGACAGCCACCTTCGATAAAAAATGGTAATGATGACCCCAATTCAGCTCAACTTCTATTCATGAAGCAACCAAAGACTAAGAAGAACACGCTTCCAACATTCTTGGAACATATCTTTTTGTTTTTGGAACAACCCACTTCTCTCTCTTCCCAACTTACATTCACAAAGACAGCATCAACATAAAGAATGGAGCACCAACAACAAACAAAGTCTCACTCTCAGATCAGTTGCTCCTCGGACAGATTTCATACTCCAAACCAAGTGCCTATTTAGTGCATTAAAAAAAAAACCATAAATAACACGTCGTCAACTCAACACATTATTCAACCGCGCGCACACACACACACAACAATATAGATAACGCCGAACCGAAGACAAGCCACCCTCTCTCTCTCTCTCTCTCTAGAAATACTCCTAAATCCTAGTTTGCTTTATTTTTAATAAATAATTTCCCCTGTTACTCACATTTGGGAGGAGGAGTCGTGATAATTTTTTAAACAAGGAAAGAAATACTTCCTCTGCGAAGCTTTACTTAGAGAGAGAAAGCTCCCCATCCAAATAGATCTCTCTCTTCTTTCCGTTCTCTCTTCGATTTCAATCTCCTCCCTTTTTATTTCTTCTTTCCAATTCTCAACTGTCCTGCGAATTACTCTTCCAGCATAGTCGTGTCTTCTGAGGAGAAACGGAGTCTCTGTTCTATCGTTTCGAGCTTTCTCTGCTCGGAACCAAACCTCTCAATTAGGGTTTTGTGGGATAGGAAATTAGAGGAGGTTTTGAAGTCAAATTTTGGATTTAAGAGCTGGTAGTTTTTGTTATTTCTTCATGACGTGATCCTTTCTTCTTGTTTTTTTCTCTGTGATTGGGTTCTGCCAGAATGATAATCAAGCGGAACTTGAAATCCAAAATGCCGAGTCTCAAACGGTGTAAACTCGGCGACTCAGTTGGTGACCACGACGACAGCAATTCTTCTTCTCGGAAGAAGCGTAAGCTAAATGGTTATTATCCTCTCACTATTCTCGGAGAGGTTGCCGCCGGCGTAATTCCGTTGAGTCTTCCTGGAATTCTCGGTGGCTCTTCCAAGGAGGGATTTAATGGTTCCTGGTGCAGGGAAATTTCGTGTTTCCCACCTCCCAGCGACATGGACGAGTTGGAGACTAAACCTTTGGGTCGACATTTGACGAGAATAACCAATCGGACGATGGAGGCTGCTCGGCCGCCTCTTATAAGAACGTCTAGAGGGCGGGTTCAGGTACTCCCTTCGCGGTTCAACGATTCAATTATCGAAGATTGGAGAAAAGACAGCAAAACTAGTTTGCGTGATTATAGTATTGATGATGATGACGACGACGACGATGAAGGTGTTCAGTATGGTGCAAGTGGTAATAATGGTAGGAGGGTTAAAGAGAAAGAGACATTTAGTACTAGAGCACATAAAACTTGTAATGGTACTGTGAAGAAACAGCGGAATAGTGGAAGAGGATGCACTCCCGCATTGTGTGCTAAAGTTGACACATTTTGTGAGAAAGAGGATGCAGGAGAAGCGGGTTTTGATGTAGAAAGATATTTGAGTTCACGTATTACACTTACTTCATTACAAGAACAGTTGGCGGAAGACTACAAGCGTGTGATTGTTGATTTGAATAGCTTGGAGAGGCGTGAGAGGAAAGATGGCTTGTATGGTCCCGAGGATTTCTATTCAGGTGATATAGTGTGGGCAAAATCAGGGAAGAAAGACCCCTTTTGGCCAGCCATTGTGATTGATCCGATGACACAAGCGCCGGAATTGGTTTTGAGATCATGTATACCGGATGCAGCTTGTGTGATGTTTTTGGGTTACTCTGGGAATGATACTCAAAGGGTATGAACAAATAATCGGTTTCCATGCTAGGGACTTGCTGCATTTATTAAGTTTCTGTGGTTTGTTTTACTTCTGGAAGCATGGGATCTCTAAGTATGGTACTTTGGATGATTGTGTGTAGGATTATGCTTGGGTTAAACATGGGATGATCTTTCCATTTATGGATTTTGTGCACAGGTAGGCAAAATTTCCTCCTTTGTTTTCTTGGTCTTAATGACTTCACAAATTTAATTTTATAGATAGTCTGTTTCGTATAGATTTCAGGATCAGTCTGAGTTGGAGAGTGGCAAGCCTGATGATTTTCAGACGGCAATTGAGGAGGCATTTTTGGCAGAACAGGGGTTTATGGAGAAGTTGATACAGGATATAAACATGGCTGCTGGGAATTCAACTTACGATGATTCTGTTTTCAGATGGGTACAAGAGGCTACTGGTTCAAACCAGGAAGACTGTTGCTCTCTGAGCCAGGCTAGTGTCTTACAATGCTTTCTACATACCTTTTTGTTCTCCTCATATCTTGTTCCCTTCTTATGTACTTTTAATTCCAAGGGTGCTGAATGAGAACTCATTGTGGTCCTTTAGTAATAATATATGATATTATATTGGCCCTTGGTAACATATCCTTTGAAGTTCAGCACCATGCGGTTGATACACATTCAAATTTGATGACTGCAAAAGTACTGTTAGTTAAATATGAAGATGATTAAATGTGTCCTATTTATAACTTGCTAGGTACAGCTATATTTTGCTGCCTGTGGGATTAACTCTTTAAATCAGCCATAGAGACTTCAGGATATAGATTTATGAAACGAAGCTGGGTTGGAGTGAATCCTGTCAAACGAGTTATTTTCTCAAATCTTCTCGATGGGCTTAACCATGTCCTCTGTGAAACATTTTTTTTTTCAATTGCTTGCCATTGATATTCGACAATTGTACTGAAATTATCATTTCTCTTCTTCCAGATTTACCCTTTTATCTTATTAGCTTGATGCCTTTTTGTCATTTTTCAAATTTAAATTTCTTTTAAAATCCCTTCTTAGAATTACCATAAAAAACTGGCACTCTTAGATCTGTTCATACTCGTCTGAGAAAACATGGTCCCTGACTTAAGATATTACCTTTATTTATTTCCTCCAAGAATATCAATATTCTTAGATCCACTACTCTTTTGTTGATCACTGTTTTTATCTTACTTGGAATAGTTTCTATGCAAAATAATATTCTCATATGCCTACGCATCAAGAGTCCTTTTTCAAGATTTTGCTTGGGAAAACAAATTAGCCCCTAGCATTTACTTTGAAATGTATTATGATTTGTAATGTTTCAAAGCACATGAATGAGCACTTTCTGTTACAAAGTTGAACAATTTATTTCTTATTTAGATGAACTTTTAACTGAAACCATTAAACTTTGATGTAGTGGAATGTCTAATGTTCCAAAAGTTAATGTTTTTAACGCTTATTTAAACAGATTGTTAACTAGAATCATTCAAATAAGGGCTAAATTGTTCATTTTCATAACATTAGGGGCTTACTTTAACACTTCTGATGTACTTCGAAGTAAATGTTAGGAGCTTGTTTGATCCATTTTCCAATTTTGATATCTTCCTGCTTCCTTTTGTTGCACAACATGTGGAACAGGCTGCTAGTTTTGACTTTGATCATGAGGCTTATTGATTCTCTGATTAGTAAATGCTGTTTCCGCAAAAATGTTAAGCTGAACATCAGGGTAGAATTATTTCAAACAGCTCTTGTTTTTTCATTTTTTCCAATATTACTTTAAAGGTCTTTCATGAACAAACAAATTCCCGCTTTTTGACTCCTCTTTCGCAATTTGAGAACAAGAAAACATTTTCCATCCGGAGACTTTTTTCCATTTGCTATGATTCCTTTCACATTCATCAATGTGGGACAAAAGGAACATTGAGCTTCCCATCAGTGGTATTTTTGCCCACGAAAATACTGTTGGAGGTGGCTTTATCTATACTAAATATTGATTGATAAGTTGTTAATAACTTTTTATCCTTGTCCATATTTCTCAACAGTAGTGGTTCTTCTGCAGAATGTTTTTGGAAAGAATAAAGATATTAGACCTTGTGAAGGATGTGGCATGATCCTTCCATTTAAATTGTCTAAAAAGTTGAAGGCTTCAAATTCTGGAGACCAATTCTTATGTAAAACTTGTGCTAGGGTTGGTGCCACTTGTCTTATCCTTTTTGTATATCTCTTTTGTATGTAAACATTTTT
Organism: Erythroxylum platyclados; assembly: GCA_027563515.1. NCBI lineage: Eukaryota > Viridiplantae > Streptophyta > Magnoliopsida > Malpighiales > Erythroxylaceae > Erythroxylum > Erythroxylum platyclados. Next base: position 5,845,615 of record JAOQMM010000007.1, read on the forward strand.
AGTCAGGGTTTCTGTTGTGTATAAGTTTGTTATTTTACATAATCTAAATTACTTAATTTGTTATTGCAGTTAACCAAATCAAAACATTACTGTGGAATATGCACGAAAATTTGGAATCATTCTGACAGTGGGAGCTGGGTGAGGCAGCTTTACCATTTGAAGCAGATTTGTGATGTTTCTTTTCTGCCTTAATTTTTCTCCATGCTAACTCTATGCATTTGTGTATTGAATTAGGTTTGTTGTGATGGGTGTAAAGTATGGGTCCATGCCGAGTGCGACAAAATAAATACCAAGCGTCTTAAGGCATGTCTTTGTATAATTTATCAATGCTGTTTGAATAGGGTCTTTTTCTACCTATGCTATAAAAAATTAAAATTGAAATTTTATGATTTTGCTGACCAATTTTCTGCTCACTCTAGGATCTGGGAGGCATTGATTATTATTGCCCTACCTGCAGAGCAAAATTTAATTTTGAATTGTCTGACTCTGAAACAAGGCAGAACAGATCCAAGTAACATATCATATTCCTTTGTTTATTGGGAGATATTGACGCTTTATGTCTTGATTATTGTTTTATAGTTGGTTTCCTTTCTGATGGTTATAAATCTTTCCATTCAGATTGAACAAAAGTAATGATCAACCAGTGCTTCCTAACAAGGTCACTGTTGTCTGCTCAGGCATGGAAGGCATTTATTTCCCAAGTCTTCACATGTAAGAAAAGATAACTATAATAAAATCAATTTCCCATTTTAGTTCTGTAACATTTAAGAGTTTCTGTTTCTGAATTGCATGTCCAATTGCAATGCTCGGGTTGTTCTCGGATCTGAAACTGCAAAACAGTTAAAATTATTAAACAACTTGTACAGAGTGTTACAACTGGCTGATTGCTTGTGGAGACCTTTTGTCTCTATGATAGGAAGAGATGATGTTTCACTCTGGAAAGTCAATAGAGGGATTTGCCATGCGTTAGTTGATTCTTAAATTTCCTTTGATTGCCCCTTTTTACTTTGGAGATTACTGAAGCTTCCATTTTATAAAGAATTTTGATTCTGAAGAGATGATGTTTCACTCTGGGAGGCTGATAGAGGGATTTGCTATTAGTTAATTGATTCATAAGTTTTTCTTTGATTTCCCTCGGAGATTACTGAAGTTTTCATTTTATAGAGGATTTTGATTCTGGTTCAAGTTGTCTTGGTTTAGTGCTGAAGTTGATATATAAATATACCTTGCTTTCCTTCAGGGTTGTGTGCAAATGTGGGTCTTGTGGGTCAGAAAAGCAAGCATTAAGTGAATGGGAACGACATACAGGTTGCAAAGCAAAAAACTGGAAGACCAGTGTCAGGGTGAAAGGTTCCATGCTACCCCTAGAACAATGGGTTCGTATAGCAACTGTGGACCTCTTTATCTCGAATTCTAAATAGTGGTCATCTCTTGATTTTGTCTTAATTTTGAGTGTTATGAAATAATTGTTGCATCTACGGTAGTAATATTCATGAACTGTCTCATACCCATGTAACTGTGGATATGAGAGTTTGTCAGTTTTGTTTTCTTGATTGAGTTTTACATGTGCAGAAATTACGGTCATATGGTATGAGGTTTGCCCTAAATTTAAATACATTATACTTTGCATTTGCAGATGATGCAGTTAGCTGAGTATCATGATCGTGCTATTTCTGTGAAACCAAAGCGTTCTTCCATTAAAGAGCGGAAACAAAAGTTGCTTGCTTTTCTGCAAGGTATTTGTCTATTTCAAGAACAAAATACTGCTGCTTGTAAATTTATTTAACTGTGCTGCCTGGATTTACAGTACTGATGTATGAAATTATTCTCATGGTTGCAATTATAGAGAAATATGAACCAGTTTATGCAAAGTGGACAACAGAGCGTTGTGCGGTATGTAGATGGGTTGAAGACTGGGACTACAACAAAATTATTATCTGCAACAGGTAGTATGAAAATTGTTGATCGGAATTCCTTTTCATTTGTTTTTTTGGTTCTGTGGATAATCACTAGGATCAGTAACTGTACCCTTGGACCATGTATTGATCTAAACAACAAATAGATCAAGTAGTTTTCCACTTTGTCTTTTGGACAACCTTCCAATTCTGTAGCGGAGAAAATCTTAGTCTGTGGCTAAGAGGATTGCAAGATGGTTAGAATGCTTTGCTTACTGCTGATAATTTGAGCTTCGATCCCTTTGTTTATACGAAATCTGAAGCTTTCCTACTCAAGCAATCTTGCGCTGTCAGCTTTGCATTATGGCATACATGCTGTAACTGTCTAAAATTGAGTTGATGTGGTTCTTGGTTCATTAGCCGGAACCCATGACTCCAAAAGAAGTGAGAAAAGGAAGACATTATCTGCTAATCTCTCTTACCAGCAACTAGGAAATTGTTTTTCTAAATGCTAACTCTTAATGTATGTTTTCCAGATGTCAGATAGCTGTTCATCAAGAATGCTATGGGGCAAGGAATGTGCGGGATTTTACTTCATGGGTTTGTAAAGCATGTGAAACAACTGATGTCAAGCGAGAGTGTTGCCTTTGTCCTGTAAAAGGTTAGATCTTTTCGTGATCCTATAATAGATGTTTTAGATTCAGATGCTTTTTTTTTTTTTTTTTGGTTTCCTTAACATTGAGCATAACAAATGGTAGGATCTCTTCCCTTCTTGAGATAGAGTCCTATCCCACATCTGTTGCCTATGTCATGGATTTTGTATTGTTATATAATGTGTATACTTCCTTTCCATTAAAATTATGAGCATTTCTTTAGCTGGTTTTACTTTTATTGTTTTGATTTTATTTCTCATCTCTTTAACATTTTCTCCTCTACTATTTTTTCCCTCAAAAATAGGTGGTGCTCTAAAGCCAACAGATGTGGAGACATTATGGGTTCATGTCACATGTGCATGGTTTCAACCTGAAGTCTCCTTTGCTAGTGATGAAAAGATGGAACCTGCACTTGGAGTATTAAGTATCCCATCAAATTCATTCGTAAAGGTAGAGTTTTAATTTAATTATCAGTGCTTGATGGCTGTTCTTTATTTATGCAAAACTACCCAACTTAGTGGCAAAACAATGTTCTTTGTTAGGCTGATACTAGATAGTATATAAAGTGAGGGCTATGCATAAAAAATTTCGCAATTTTGGTTTTTCTATTTTCTTTGTACTTCTTGGAAGCCTATAATTGGAGATTACCTCTCCCTTCATTCTCATACTGATATCGGGTATTACTTTTAGTCTGAAGTAAAGGATAAAAAACAAGATTTATAAACGAGGGAGATACTCTTATGTGTCTACTGTTTTTTTATAAATATTCCTTAAAGAATTAAGACTCTGGCTTTATTTTATATTTCAGTTCTAGCATGTGCTTTACGAGAATATCACTCTTTTATGTAGATAAAGATGCATTTTTGTGCAATAATCTATATCTTCTCCTCGCATGGATTTCCAGATTTGTGTTATTTGCAAGCAAGTCCATGGTTCCTGCACTCAATGCTGCAAGTGTTCTACTTACTTCCATGCAATGTGTGCTTCGAGGGCTGGGTATCGGATGGAGGTGAATTAGTTGTTTACCAAAAAAAATGTTGTGATATTTCTTGTAGAAGAATGTGCATTGATAAGTTGCACTAGATAGCTTAAGCTTTAATCTCCGTGGATTAGATTGTATATTTCTGTTTTGAAATTGTAATTTCATTTGTTTTATTTACAGTTGCACTGCTTGGAGAAAAATGGAAAGCAGACAACAAAAATGGTTTCTTATTGTGCATACCACAGGTATGTGTCCTCTTTCTTGATAACAGTGGTAGCATCTATCTCCTGGACATTTGCAGTGAGAGTTCATTTCTGTTGAATTTACTGTTATTTTGTGCATTACCACTCTCATTACTTGTTTTGCATAAATATGCTTATATAGTTTCATTTTTTCATGTTTATTTTGTTCAGAGCTCCAAATCCAGATACTGTTTTAGTTATACAGACTCCTCTGGGCGTGTTTTCTGCCAAAAGCCTCAATCAAAATAAGAAAAGGGTTGGTACAAGACTTATTTCAGCAAACGGATTGAAACTTGAAGAATTGTCAACAAGAGAAACTACAGGGAGTGAACCACACTCTGCTGCAAGGTGTCGCATCTTCAAACGGGTGGACAATAACAAGAAGGTAATGATAATTTTCCTCTTTAACAGCATTAGTCAGTGAATCAATAACCAACACCAGGTCCTCGGTACAACATTTCTACAGCTTTGCGATCTTAATGTTCTCCTGGGTGGATGGTGAGATTTTGAATTCAGGTGTTTGTAGTCAACTGCCAGCAGAGTTTGGATTTCTTTTTATTAAGCATTGATCCTTCAGATACTTTCTGTGCTTCATGTATTATTAGATACCAAAAGCTTTTACGACTAAATATAAGATCAACTATCTGATTGATGAGAAGGAACTGTATCCTGTTAAAAATGGGAAAGGTTGTCTAATCAATTTTAGTGAAAGATCAGAACACCTTAAACATATAAAAGTACTATTTTTGCATTTTTTTCTATTTATAGAATAGCAGACTTGCTTGGTTCCAAGATCAACTCTGACACACTTTCCTTTTTGTGATACACCAGAGAACAGCTGAAGAAGCCATTTCCCATAAGTTGACAGGACCTTGTCATCATCCATTAGGTGCAATTCAAAGCCTCAACATGTACAGAGTAAGATTCTCTATTTTAATCTTCAATTGTTGTGAGGATTTGTGTTTTCATCCGTTTATATCTGAATCTAGAGGAACCAATATATTATTGACGAGTAAGGTGCTTCGCTTTCTTGTTTGACAGGTAGTAGAGGAGCCTAAAAGCTTTTCATCCTTTAGAGATAGACTATATCACTTGCAGGCAATTTTTTCATTCTTATATTTATTTTTAGCAGCTTCTTTCCTTGTTGTCTTTCTGATAATTTCATGGTTATGCATGATCCAGAGAACTGAAAATGACCGAGTATGCTTTGGTAGATCTGGAATACATGGATGGGGTCTCTTTGCACGAAGAAACATTCAAGAAGGAGAAATGGTTTGTTACATGGTCCCTCGTATACAATTCTCTATCTCAGTATTAGTGTGAATTAAGATTTATGCAAGAGTTAAATTTTATAGCATTATCAAACAATAGAAGCCTTGACACTTATGCAGTAAATGTCCAGCTTGCTTTTGTTGCATGGAATTTGTTTATTCATCTTTCTTGTATTTCACGGACTAGGAGTCATGTGCCTATTCTTCCAAAAAACGAGTTACATGCCTATTGCATGGACATCATACACATGTACGAATGTGTTTTTCTTATGCAAATAACATGGCTGTGTGTCCAGGTTCTTGAGTATCGTGGTGAACAGGTAAGACGCAGTGTTGCAGACCTTAGGGAGACACGCTATAGATTAGAAGGCAAAGACTGTTATGTGAGTTTTGTCTCCTCTGTGCTCTTCTATTATGTGCAGGTGGTTTTAGTAGTGTGAGATGGCGGTTCAACTAGTGATTGTAGTTGTTTCTATATCATTATGTTGTTCTATTAATTGAATTTACTATTGGCCTCTGATTGTATACCTTTTTCCGTTTGTTCTTTCCTTATCAACTTGACAGCTAACTCCGATTTAATTTTCTCTAACAGCTTTTTAAAATCAGCGAAGAGGTAGTGGTAGATGCTACTGATAAAGGAAATATAGCGCGCTTGATAAACCATTCAGTAAGTCTCTGCTTGGTTTTCCTTCTGACTTCCGCCTTCTTGTAGAACTTGTCTATACCTGTATGTTGCATGTCATTGCAGACTAATAATCTGTTATGTGAAACATAATGCGACGGTCCGTACTGTGTTCTTTTTGACGTTATGAGTGACCATGCAAAGCGTGCACTACAACTAACTCACAACCTCCCAATAACGGCGACATTTTTTCTTTTTTTCGACGCAGTGTATGCCCAATTGCTATGCAAGGATTATGAGTGTGGGTGATGACGAAAGTCGGATTGTACTAATCGCTAAGAGTAATGTCTCAGCTGGTGACGAGCTTACGTAATTTCTCTCTTTTTCACTCGCTATGTTGTCTCTCAACTTGAGGTAATCAGATAATTTGTGTGGTCTCATCATCTTATTATTACTGTTGATGTGTATTTGATAGGTACGACTACTTGTTTGACCCTGACGAACCTGATGAATTCAAAGTACCATGTTTATGTAAAGCCCCAAATTGTCGAAAGTTCATGAATTAGGACAGCCCAGAGTTAGTCATTGTTTCTCCGCAAGGAGCTCTAACCCCCATCCTTGACCGTGAGCTTGGGATCTTTGAGTCATACAGAAATTTTGTAATTTCTTCTTTTTTTTTTTAATTGTTATTCTTTAGGTAGAAAGAAAATGTGTAATTCCCTTTTTTCATAATATCATTTTATTTTGTTTTTGACAAATCTTTGACCTTAATAAAAAGGTGATTGGTTTTTCATTATTTATAAATATTGAAGCCAAAGCGATCTATTAAATAGCATGCCGACAAGTAACAAAGATCCTTCTATGGACAATTTAGAACAAGTTAAAAATATACTTGTATAAATTTTGTTCACATTATTAACGGGGAGTAAAATAGAAGAGAAAGCTCTTTAGATAAAAGTCTTAATATAAGTTTTCCTTTACCCTTTTATATATTTTTTTTGTTGGCAAATTATAATTTATATTCATTCCAAAGATGGTTAGTGTTCTAAACCAAAAATCAGATAGGCAATGATAGTCTTTTAGTCTGTTTAAAATCTTTAGAATATGGTTTAGTATGTGTAGGTAAGTTTTGGATGGTTTAATAATCGGCAGTTGTTTAGTAAAAGTTAAAGTTACTTTGAGATTCCTTCTTGTTTTTCTACACACTCACCGCATTTTTAATGATATTATTAATCAAACTAAATATAATAAAATCTCTCATCATTTTTAAGAGTTGGATGACTGCAAAAGGACTTGGTCAAGGTTACTTATTCACATAAATAGTTATGATTTTTTTGTTTATATTTTTAAATTATCCAATTTTAATTGTTTTTTTAATAGAAAAAGATAATAATTCTTCTTCGAGGGTCCATGATGGAGCAAAAGATGATGAAATTAAAGAAATTTAGCTTAGTTTATTATGAATTTTATAAGAAATTATATTTTGATTTTACAATAAATTTATGTTTATTTTTATTTTAAAAATATTTAAGTATTTTTATTCAAGTTATTGTGATTTCATATGCTAAGACATAAATTAATGCCAATGTGTTTCAATTATATTTTATATAATTATTAAAAATTTTAAAAGATATAGATTTATAGGTTGGGTTCGAATTTTAAACTTCTATATTGGATCAAATTGAACTTTTAAATTAAGATTGATTATAAACTTAAGAATTAAAATTTTTTTAAATTGTACTTTAGTTGAACCTGATCATCCTCAGCCTATGTACAACTATAATCTAAAACCCAATATAATATAATAAAAAGGCTCACTTAATATGGGTGGTCTTTTTTTTTCAATATTTGATTAATTCTATAAAGGACTTACTTATTCTTAAATTATTCTTTTTATCTCTTTCCTAGTTTTACTTCTTCACTCTCTTCCGTCTAGCATCCAATCTTCACTAGAATTTTCTGTCTCTCTCTTGACACTTAACTCTGAAGAAAATAAATGGGTTTTGTTTAGACACTCGATTTTAAAGAAAGAATGAAAAGATGGTGACTTCGAAGTTGATAAGATTGTAAAAGATGTTGCTACTAATGAGCCTTGTATAGAGAGAGACGAGAGAAAGAAGAAAGAGAAATATGTTTATATATCTAGCTATTTTTCTAATGGCTTTTTGAGATGGCGATAAAGTTGTGTAATACAAACCTTAAGCTGAAAATGACCTAAGACTCGAATTACAAGGAATCAGAACTCTAAAATTGTTTCTAAATCAAGAAAGAAAATTAGATCCTAACTAATCTTGTTGATTAGAACCAAAGCTATAAGGATATTGATCGCTGCAAGTTGCCTTGATAAGATCATACGAAGTTCTTGCAAAAGAATCAAAAGAAAAATCTCACAAAAAATGAACAAAAATCTTAAATTGATTTCTATATTGATAATCCACGAATTAAGTCAAGGCAATCTTTTATAGGCTTGAACTCCTAAAAACTAGAATCTTAAAAGAAAAAGAAAACTAGAGTCCTAAAATAACATTTCTTATTAAGTGTAACAATGATTAAAATACCAACTATTAATACTATAACACTCTAGGACTCCTATTTCAATCATATCTTTCATGTTAGAAGGAATCCTAATCAGAATAGAAATTTAAGAAATTGTAATTAGAAATTAACCTTATAAAAATTCCTAAATAAATAGGAAATTACAAAAAGATATTAATACAGTTTAGGCTTTATAATTAAGTTGTGGCCTAATTATAATAAAATATGCTGATTAATAATACAAAATGAACTAAAGCCCTTAAATATATCTTCATTATTCTAATTGAGCTCCATTTAACTCAAAATAAGCAAACCAAGTCGTTGTATATTCTTTAAGCCTTATTCATATTTTGTAACACCACTGATCATTTCGTTTGAGCTTTAAATTTATAAACCCTCAAATACTCCAAGCAAATGGGTCACGAATGTAGTATAAGAAGGGTTAATCCCATGAAGAAGGAGACTAATCTAATCCCAAAAATCTAAGGCCAGAAAAATATAAAACCAGAAATAAAAATGCAACAAAAAATAAAATTTCACAAGAAAAGTAAATTCGAGAAATTGATTTCAAGATTTTAATTCGAAAAATTAACACAAAAAGAAATGAAATTTGAGCAACACAAAAGCACATTGGAAATCAGCCAAGAGAAATTAACAAGTTAAGAGAGAGAGGGGATTTTACCTATCATTAATTCTAACCTAACCCATTATGTGTTATCGGGGTGTTAGTTTTAGAATGTCGTAGAAGGAATTATTCTCTCTCGAGTTATAATCTCGCGTCCTAAATTATTAACTCTAATTCAATTATGGAAATTGCAATATCTCAATTAACAATTTACCCACAATTAAAATTAGATCGGAAGCTCTCTATTAAACTACCTGGTCTTACGTGGGATCTCTCTGCACAAAAAACGATATGATTGATTATGTGGTCAATTAAATCGCCCAACTCTTATTAACCCGATTTAATTATTTTTATCTAGTTCACCCTCTCGGTTTATTACTGAAATATGAAAATAAAATAATCAATCACAACGCCCAATCCAATAAACACAAAACCAACTATATTAACATTAAATCCAAGTAAAATCCCAAAGGAAGAGTTAGAACATTGTTAACATTCCGAAATCCATAATCATACAACTCATCTCAACCTTACACATTAAATGAAATCAAAGGGAAATGGCGAGAAAATGAAACTTAGATTGGACGATCCAAGAAGGCAATGGCTTCGGGAGATTACCTAATCTGGGAAGCTTTGGCATAGGGACCCTTCTCTTCTTCCTCTTCTTCTTCTTCTCTCTCTCTCTTCTTTCTCTCTCTTTAAGGCTTTCCAAAAGTGGCTGAATGTAAAGCTCCCTAGGGTTTCATCATTAATCATTATATAGGATTTCCAATTAGGGCAACCCCAGGGTCTTTTTCGGGCCCGAAATGTCCGAAAAATCCCTCAAAAACCCAAGTTAGGAAGCATACCTACGTCTGTCTGCGCGTAAGCCACGATTGTGGCCTATGGTGAAAGGGCCCATCCTGGAGTTCCCCTTCCGGAACCCGAGTGGAGCCCTCCTAGAACCTGAGTGTAGCCCTCTAATTGAATTCTAACATAACTGAATGGTTCCCGCAAAGTCAAGTCATTCAACTATTAAAAACCTTATATACTTTAACTTTTAAAAGTGCAGAAAATAGTAGGAATTTTTTAAAAATCATTTTACTAAAAATTTTGGAAGCATAACGGTTATATTTTGACATTCCCAAAATTTTCAAAAACCTATATAACACATTTTAAAACACTTCTATATTTAGAAAAATTTCTCAACTACAAATTATGGACTTTAAATCCACTCACAAGCAACCCCAAACAAATAATTCTCAACAATCACTACAATAAACTTTTAAAAGCTAAAACATATTCAAGCATTTCATTTAAAAGCCTTTATAAACATCCATTCTTTACACAAATGTTCATATCAAAATGACATAAGCACAGTAGCACTCGATGATACAACTAATCTTGTGATGAAGTCCCAATTACTGTAGCACCTGTATGCATACTTAGGGTGATTTGTTTAAAAACATAAAAATAAGGGTGAGCTAAACGTGTAACGCCCTAATACCCCCTTGGGAGGATACTAAGGTGCTACGCACTCCTCCTCACTTTCACACGTTCTTTATTAATTTCATTCACTAATTAGCGGAAGCATTTACCAGGTTATTACCTATGCAATTTCCATTTCATAATTTGCAAGGCGGAAATAATTTCAAACACATGCATTGAAAATCAGAGGTTAATTAAACATGCATTTCCATTCACTAAACCATCATTGTTATCGTTTACAAATACAATGGATTTAAAACATTGGGATCCCTAAAATAAAAAAAATCAAAAAGGAAATCCCAAGTATCACAAATAATTATCCAAAAAGTACAAGAGTAGTGGCCTCTATTGCGGTTGCGGTCCCTTGTCCTTTACGTCCTTACTGATACCTGCACGGTGCTACACGGAGCAAGAAGCACCGTGCTAAGCGATAACGCTTAGTGGGAAAAAAGACATAACAATAACAGTATGCATAGATTGCATGAAAGCAATCATGCCATAAATGCAATCATACAATTGCCAATAAGACAAGAATTAAACATTTATCGCTTTGGTAAATCATGCATAAAGCAATTGAAATACTTGTAGCAATTCAATCAAATTCTTGTAGCATCAATTTCAATTA
>JAOQMM010000007.1:5867136-5879663 GCA_027563515.1 Erythroxylum platyclados
CACACAACCCACTCAAGGTCAGGGAGATGTCATTTTATAATAATTGTGTGCTTTGGGATTCCCAGAAAAGAATTGGTGAGCACGTCCAACTTCACAGGGGTGTCATGAGCACGAACTGTCTCTAGGCTGTGTGATGGCACCATCTCTTCGCATGTCGGTCCACAAGCAACTGTAGTAGCCCCTGCCTTCATCTGACCCAAGTCCACTACTTCTGCCTTATTCATTTCACCATCACAACTTAACACGAGGTTCTCTGCTTCGATCACGTTGCTAACAAGGACTTGCTCCTCCATTTTGGATACAGAGTTAACCCCTACTTGTCCACTATTAACAGATGGAAAATCAACTAAAAGTTTCTGCTTCTTGTAAATGTGCAAGGCTCTCTGAGGAAAAGAAATTAAACCAAGCTTCAGATTTCCAAACACGGCAATTACAAAATAATTTGCAGTCTTGGTTGACCAGAGACAAACAATACTTAAAGGTCACCCGGTGCCCACTAGCAGTTACCTGAACTATAAGATGTATAGTTATTTGTAGTCAAGAAATGTACAACAGATCCCTTGTAGACAAAACAGATGTAATAGTTATTATTTGCATAAGTTACTGATTAGAATCATCATTGTACAAAATGCACTTGTAGCCCAACATTAATTTGAAGTAATACAGGTAGAAACCCAAGCTTGCCTAAATTCACCCACGCAGAGCAGTCTAATGCCACTAAGAAGTAACTCTAGGGAGACAGCAACAGTGAGTTTTCAATGGAGGCAAATTTCTTAGACCAATAAGACATTCTTTTCTAAAGAGTGGCAAAACGGATCAAAGGAAATAAACCTTCTAAAAATTTGTACCACAGATGTAATCCAAAAACAACGGTACATTATAATTCATTTACAGCACACAATAGCAGTAGGATAGTACAAAATAAAGATTGGGTGATCATCAGTAGTTCTTATCATTTTTTTGGCAAATGAAATCCAACTCTTTAAGCTTTAAAATTTATAATCCACCTCTCCTAATTCACATTTAAAATATATGATAGATGCCTGAAGCAAAACATTCAATTATGCCCTACCTCTACAAATCAAGAAAAAAAAATGGTGAATTTGATTTCATCAACATGCTTAAACAGGAACTGCATCCACATGTCACTAATCAATAACAACTTACCATCTAATCCATCAAGCTTACCTTATGGACAGAATCACTTGTGGCTGAAAAGAGTGAAGGATTCAACAAGGAATTGGAACTTTTGGATACTGCTTTTGCTCCACACTGGCACATCAGAAAGTTTTTAGTCCTATAAATATTTCAATGGAAGTCTTCAATGCAGGAGAGAGAGATAAGTACTACCTTCAAGTTCACAAGCATGGCTATGCTTTCATCTACAATTGTGTTCTGTCTTAGGTTCAGAAAGCTCAGAAGCTGGGAATATATCTCTGGACTGGCAAGTTCAGTTGAAATGTCCAGCTTGGAAACATAAGCACGGTAAGAGTAAGCAGGATTAAAATCAGTCGAAATTTCAGAAGCATATGGCATCTTCTCATTGGTATTTTTTGTTGAAAGTTTAGATGATTCTTTGACAGAAGAGATACCAGCTGGCTTTGTCTCATGGGTTTTCTCCTGAAGGCCATTATAGCCATTTTCATTTTCTGACTTCTGAGGCCCCTGCCCAGCATATAAAGCATCTGCAGGAGCCTGAGCTTGCAATTGGCTATCCTCTATTAAGGATTTTGATGGCAAATCTGTTTTGGAATCACAATTTTGTCCTTTCCATCTGTCAACACCAGTTTCCCACCCCTGACCATTCATTGGATGCCTATTCTGCTCCCATTCTGATCCTCCATACATGTGCATTTCACCCCTATATACACCATTACTTCCATCCCACCCGTGCACATGACTAGGCCCTGATCCATTCATCATATTCTGCCACCCAAGTGGACGCAAATGACCAGAAAACCTGTCAACATCAGTGATATGATATGGAATTCCAGAGTGGTTGACTTCGATGGAGGGTCTAACACCAAACAAGGGCGGAGTAGCAAACTGCGGCATTATCGTTTGGAAATTACCATGAGGTGGTCCATGTTGGAAAGGAATGTAGCCATTTGGCATTGGCGAGGACCAGTTTGGGGCACCCCTCCAATTATTTCCTTGTCCTCTTCCCAAAATGGGATCAATACTCTGCTTATACCTAGCTCCGCTATTGATCCTATTGTCTTCTTCAAGTACACCAATAAAAGGAGAGCCCACTCCACCTCGGAATGCAGGGGTCACAGCAGGGTTGTTCTGATTACTTCTATAGTAGAACGGTGAATCATTTGGAATCAAATCATCCACCAGTGGCTTCTCCAAAGGTAGATCATGTCTCTCATCACAAGGGACTAAATCTCTTGCACCCATAGAAGAACTACTCCTATTTGATTCCTCAATGTCCAGACTCCTCCTAGTACCGCTTCTGTTTGTATACCTGCGCTCAAGACTACTAGATGAAGGAGACCTGTTGACCAAGCCCAGAGGCAAAGCTTTTGAAGTTGATGACCTCTCTACTGACAATTCCACCATGTGCAAATCATCAAACTTTGTGGATCTTTCACTTGATCTATGCTTGGAGGCCCTTTCTGAAGCTCCAGAAAAACCAATCATTTCCCTGGATGAAATTGTTTTAGACCTTGCCTCCGTCACAGCATCTCTATGTTTTGGCTCGTCTGGCTTAAAATGCCTATAAAGGGAAAAAATGTATGGCAACACAATTATCATTCTATTCAACAGCAAAAACACTGTACAGTTCTTCAATACATAGAAGTTTATTTCAAGATAGTAATATCATTCCATGCAAAATTGTCTTCCAATAGGCCATCAAATCTGAAAAACTTTTAAGGCATCTTTAACAACAAATATAAATCTATAGCCACTATGAAAATTTCAAAAGATCAACTACACACAAAGCCAATGGCACAAAATGCTACATTATTTTTCACCGTGACAATACTGATGAATACATTATACCAATAAATCCACCATTCCTAGAAAATAGCACTTCACCCTCCACTGAGAGTTCACAAAAAAACTGGAAACAGAAAATAAAGCAAATTTCTTTCTCTCAACACAAAATCGTATCATTTTTTTAACAAAAAGGGAGCACAATTTCTGATTGTAAACCAAAAAGCAAGAAAATGCAAAGGAAGAAAAGGAATGAAAAGATACTATCACCAACAGCAATAGTAAGAGCATTGTATTCAATAAAATGGCTGAAAACATATGGGTTTTTTACCTATACTCGTCTGCTGAACTGGTACCTTCAGAAGTCCTCCATCTGTTGTTGTTGACATTGTTGTCTAAATGAGGTTGGCGTGAATGCGACCTTCCCCTATCTATATCTGACTCATCCTTATTGCTTCCAAAAGACTTCTTTTCGATATCAGGATAGAGAGCTTGGGTAGCTTTACATTTCCGATCAATGTAATCATCAAACTCATCAGGAGATCTTTTCCTTCCCTTTTGGCTATCTTTGTCTTTTGAAATCCTTTCATCAGCATCTGCTTCATCAAAGTCAATAGTTTGCTCAAGTTCTTGGTCTTTATCACAATCATTGTCAAAGTCACAGTCTCTTTTCGTATCACGATTCCAATCTTGATCATGAGCATGATATCTCTCTCGATCTCTATCCCAGTCCCAATCATGGTCATGGTCAAGCTCACGATCCTGATCCTGATCTTGGTCTCTATCACACACACGATCACGACCATGCTTGTGGTCCTGATCATGCTCATGGTCACAACAACCATCACGATCTCGATCATGGTAATTGTCACAATCACGTTTGAGATCAAAATCATAATCACAATCAAGATTATCATCTCTCTCATGGTCATACTTATCATCTTGAGGCTTAGATATCTTCAGCAAAATTGCCATACTTTCTTTTTTATCCCTCAAATGATTATCATCCAACCTGCTGCTAGTATAGTCTCTTGAACTATGTTTATATTTTTGCTTATCTTCACGGCACCTGTTTTCCCTGTCCACATCTTCAAAATACTTGTCTTTATATTTTTCTTGCTTACACTTTTCATCCCTTGATCTTCCATCATTGGCAACATCCCCTTTTGAGGAAAATAGTTTGTCATCACTGTCTTTATCATCTTGATGTTTTTCTCTGTCGCCAGAACCATCTCTTCTCCTCCTACTTCGTCTATCTAACTGGTTATTAGATTCAAGACTTTGCAATAGATTGTGTGATATAAACTCTGCATTAAGGAATAAATTAGTACCATATGCAGAAACAATAATTTAATCCATCACAACTCTACTGTTGTTAACAGTTGTAACTAGATAAAGTGAAAACAAGGCATGCTTAGACTAAGGTAAGAAAATTCAAAGTATGAAAAGTTCACTATATTAGAAGTTTAGGAAGGAAATTAATAGATCCTTTTCACATCAAAAAGGCCCAAAAGCCACCCTTTCCCACCCCCACTACACACTCTAAAGTGCCAAAGATAGACCATGTTCATCCATCAGACATGTAAATTAAAATATGGAATTGGTTATGACTCAACCTGTTATGCATAGCAAAAAGAATTGACTTTTTTTGTTTGCAAATACGTGTTTATGGCAAAAAAAATTGTGTTACGAAAAAGCTTTGAGTACAATATACTTGAACATAGAGATGTCACTCTCTCACATCAACTATTGCGTCCTCCAACTCCATTTTAATTTAAACGCCCAAAAACATTTAATCAGTCATTTGAAGAGTTATACATTTGAAAGTACACACCTTCTGGAAACATCTTCAGTAACCCTTCAAATTTGCATTTTTAAAGGAGTTGAAATCCACTATTAGGATAGATGGTGTACATATAACAACTCTTGCCTAACTGCATATTCTAATGCTACTCTAAAAGGCAAGGTAATTTGTAATCAATCCAACATGATCAATGTAAGTGACCTCCAAAGTCTATGTCACACAATCCCCCTTCCCTCTCAAACTAATATTTGAAAGTTAAAAGGATATTTCACTTTTGTTCCTCCTGCATAAGGACGATCCTAAGTATCCATTAGAAGGATAAAAACTAACGGACCATTAATCTAACAAACAACATAATCCGCTTATTTTTAGAGATAAGAACAAAAATCCATTCTTAAGGAATCAATTCTTACCTCAAGGAAAAATAATTAATAAAGAATGTCAAAGCACAAAGATCTATATTAAATAACTAAGATGCAAAGGCTAATATAATTACATTTCAAAAATAAAAGTAGTAAAAAAAATCCAGGGCATTTGAGTAGACAAGATACTAATTAGACATGGAAAATAATATGTACCCAAGAATAACCCAAGTCTAACAAAGTCCAGCATTGGAAACTAATTGCATATTAGTGCAAGGTTTAAAAGTTGAGTTACACACTAAAGGTGCTTATCATAACTAACCCGTAGATACATGGAAGATATGCCGTGAAACAATGAAAAACCCACCTTTCATGTGAGCTAACAAATATTTCATCAACATTCTAGTAAAAATAATCCTCTGCTATTAACTTTTGCATCACTCATTGTTGGCAACAACTTGAAAAATGTAAATAAATATGTATAATGTCCATTTGCTGCACCCAAATAGTAAAATAAAAAACCATGTCCTCGATGATTTAAAATTACAAACTTATTGCTATGGCTAGATATCAGAACTTTCAAACACTCCTTAAAAACTACTCCCTAATACTTGAAACACTGTACGTCTATACAAGCTAACCTATGGTATCCCGTCGTTCTTTGAAATTGAGAACCAAGTTTCACTATGCCTCAAATGATTAGCTAGGAATGCAAACAACTATGGATATCAATTGATATTTACACCATTATCAACTTTTTATTCACATATCATTGCCAAATTACAAATCTAAAACATCCCTGAAAGTTAAATGCAGTAGTTAAAATTTAGTATTACGCAGTAAATGAAAGCTGAGAGAATACTCTTGACAAACTAATTTCAAGGAAAACACCTAAAAATATATTACAGATAGATGATACAAATCAACAAAGATAGATCAAACTAACAAAAGATTAAAACAGAAAATAAGGCTTAGAGCTGCAAAAGAATTAATCAAGAGGAGAGAAACTCAAATAAAACCTCCTTGAGTCAGGAAGTTTGTGAAAGAACATATCGTAAACCAAGATTTCAGTCGCTGGGATGGATGATGAAATTGAAGCTCCAAAAGTAGACATCCTGTATCTTACATGGTTTTGCCAAAAATAAGAAGAATAAGATATATGATTATCCTACCGAAAAGACTTGCATAATCTCAGTTTCAGCCTGGAAGTCAAATATTTTAACCTACTAACCTCAAAAGTTATACAAAATTCAAAAGCAGCAAAAAGAAGCGTCCACATTATTAAACAACAGAAACCAACAACCACAAAAAGTAGAAGCAGATGTCAAAAAGATCCGACTTACAAAAACAATTACGAAACAAGAAAATAATGACAGAAACCAACCACAAATCCAACAGTTACCTTACCAGTTTTATGAGAGAAATGCTTTACAGCACGTTGATCTTCACCATCAACATACTTTTCACTCTTACCTTCCTTACTCTTTTTATCCCTTTCTCGCTCCCTTTCAGCTCCATCTTCTTTATCTTCCTTTCGTTTAGCCTCACTCTTTCCACTACCACTAATACTAATCTTTTTCACAACCAACTCTTCACTCTCATCTCTCCTTCTCGACTTCTCTTTGGAATTCTTTGTACCATCTGCTCCTCCTCTTCCTCTATCATCATCCTCACCACCATTCCACCTATCGTCGTCGTCGTCGTCATCATCAACTCTCTCTTTTCGCCTCTTGCTCCACCAATATTCATCCGCATTTCCAGATTCAAGCTGCTTTCGCTTCTCTCCAAAGCTTGAATCTTTGGAAACCCTAGTACTGCTATCCCTCTCCTCTCCTCTTCGATCCTTAGAGCTCTCTGAATCCGAATACTCCTTGGCGTCCCTAGAATTATGCTTGCTCGATTTGTGTCGTGAACTTCGCGGCATGACTTAATAATAACAAAATCCCAAACTTCCACAAAACCCTAACCCCGTTTCAATTTCAAATTGTTCGAAGAACCGGATCGGCGGCGATTGGAGACGTCGCAACGGGTTGGATCGAAAGTTGAGTGAAATTACGAGAGAACCAGACGAATGAGACCCGTAACGAGGGATAAATGTGGCAGATTATGATTAGATTTGTGTGAGCGCGAGAACATATGGGTTTTCGTTTAGACTAGGGGACGATATGAAGACGGATGTATATACTTATGACCTTATTACTTTTCTACCACCCGCCTTTATTATTATTGCTTTCCAGTTGAAATTACCAATATTCCTTTCCTGAGGCATGATGCGTTTCATGCAATTTTTAAAATTTTGTTAAAAAGTGTGCAAAATATATAAATCATAAACAGCATATTATATTATCTGTTAAATAATTATATCAGTATTTAGCTAGTAGCAAATTATATTAACTAATTAGATTAGCGAATAATATTAGTTATTTATTAAGAACGTTTGATAAAATTAATAGTTTAGTATTAGCTGTTTACGTATAAAATAACTTTTAAAGGTAATATGTTATATAGAGTACCTTAAAAGAGAATAGGTATATATCACAAATTTTCTAATTTCAAAAACTCTGAAATAAAAAAATGGTTAAAAGAAAGAAAAAAATCATATTAAAAGCATTCTTTATACTTTTTAATTTTTTAGCGAGATACTAAATACAATATCTTATATATATTAAATCAAGTCTCTATTCACCTAATCTTAAAAAAGATGTCTTACAAATTACGGGAAAAAAAAAACAGAACATTTAGCATTAGTTATTTACTTACTTTCGTATGGATATAGTTTATTTGTAGTAGTAAAAAAAATTATGAAAGCTTTATATAAATGTAGATGAGTGTATTTTATGTTTAAAAATTAGGTGAAGTCGGTGTTATAATTTTTTTTAAAATTTGACAATTTATTATATATTTAATAACCTTATAGGTAAATATCTTTTAAAGTGATGATCTAAACTTAATTTAATCAATTCAACTAAGTAATATAAGTACGTAAAAATTAAAATAAGGTGTAAAATTATATTAAACATGAATTTATGGGTATAAATAAGAAAATGAGATTTTGCACTTGTACTTGATTGTGCTTGTGTAACAACTATGGATAATTATAAAGACATACAATGTAAAGGTTTCTTCTTACCTTGAAAAAGAGACATTAAAGATTCCTTTTAATATAATGCAGAGTAAGACATTTATAAGAGGTTCTCTTGCGGGGCGGAATAATGGATTTTCATTATCTTTGGATCAAATGTTGGTGTCAACAAACAACATCAGTGCACACATCAGCTGTTGCCATTACTTTGACAGCAGCGCGCTCATGCACGCGAAGGGCACGTGCTGACCATGAGCCCGCGTCTGACAAGCGAGGGATGTGTTTGGCATGTGTCACGCACGCTCCAAGATGCGCAGATGTGCTCACCAATGTTGGGGCATGTACCACAAGCGCTTGACATGCTTAGAAATTTTTCCATTTAGTGGACAACAATTAATTGCATTTTAACATTTTTAATAATTTATCGGTTAAGTCACATAATTTGAGCTAAATAAAGATAATAAAGTAGCCCAATAAATGATTTGGATTGATGAGCTGAAGTCAAGGAGGAAAATGGACCTTGATCAGTATGGACCAAACCCATATGAAGCCTGCGATGAGGATGCCTGATATGGATGCTATATATAGAAGGTTAAGGTCTCATGTAACTGTTGTAGCAAATTGTGAACGCAAGGATACTCTGACCCATTCAGAGGTTCACGTATACAGAAAGCTACATAAAGGTTTAACGTGTCCCAGTGAATAGATCCCGTGAAGGTGGAAGTGGATTCGCGCTCATTTCAGCCTCCGAAAGCTCGTTTGAAGTTATGGAACCAAAATCAGGTATTTTCTGCATTTCTTCGTTTATTTCCTTTTCACGTTCGATCTGGGACACGTACTAAGACTTATGATACGTGTTACACGTGGTATCACATGTGGAAAGTAAGATATTATACAAATGCTTCATCTTCACTCATTTAAGGAAGATGATAATGTATTTTCAAATACAACTTGGAGTGTACGTATGCTAAAAGTTGTTTAGTCAAATTATTATAAATCTGTATGTATACTCTCATTCCCTATTCTCTCACTATGACAAAAAGTACTTTAGGCAACAAACAAAAGTGTAGCTATAAATACAATTATCGTTGCCATTTTATTAAGGCAATAGAATTCATATCGTTACAAGAATTGGCGCTGCAATAAGTGTAAGGCAACAGATTTTTTTGATTAGGCAACAAAATAAGAAATGTTGCTTTAAGTTTTGGCTAAGGCAACACATTAATTTCAAACTATAGCAATAATGTTAAATAGATGTTACTAAACTTTTAATCAAATTAAGGCAACAAAGTAAATTTTTTTAAGCAACAATTTGCAATAATAAAAGCAATAATTTATTCTTTTATTACCAATATTATTTAACGTAAAATCAAACTCTTGTCATTATGTAGGCAACATCCATATATACATTAAAAGAAATATATAGATATTAATGTACGTCTTAAATGTGTACGTACTATCAAATGTAAATGACAAAAAATTGCATTTATATATAATATATAATCCATACGGTGCGTTTTTGTGTTGTATGGGAACTTTTCTTTGTACATCTATATTTTTTCTTAATGAAGCCTTTAATTTTTCCAAAAAAGAATCCATAAGGCCTTGTAAAATTTAATCTTTTAACATATTCAAAATATAAAAGCAAAAAATCGCTAGCTAAAATATTCGTCTACAATATTGTCCGCCATTCCATATGGAATATAAGTGAATTAATCTAAATACTAAATAAAAACAATATGTATGGGCGATCCAAAATTCTTCACTACGTACCTCCTTGTCCACTCCTAATCATCACCATCTTACAAAAAAAGAAAGAAAGAAACAAGAAGTATTGTATAACTACTATGCTCACAAACAAGTTAATATATCTAAAAAATGAAATACTAACTACTTTATTATGACATCAATTTAGTCAAGACAAATAATATAGTCCAAAACCTAACAATAGAATGATTCAATTCTTTTAATAAACAAATTCAGAAATCATGAACATAAGCAACAAATCATAACAAAAAAGATAACAAGATGATATACAAAACAATGAATTAAGGAAATTTATTAACTGATATTCTTCATGTTGATATGTATGGTTTGGAGAAATAGAAGATTCATTTGTTGATTGACTAGGTGTAATCAATTTACGAAGCATGTCTATGTTAGTGGTGTTAGCTTGCCCAAGCTAAGATTGAATGAGGGAGAACATTTGTTTCATCATTTCTTTTCTATCAACTTTATCTTGTTCTAATTGCCTTTTCATTTCCAAGCATTCAACTTTCTCTTGTTCTAATTCTTTTCTCATTCTCTCCTTTTCAACTTCTACTTTTTGGTTCATCTCTTCTTCTAATGCATTCTTGATGGACTGCAAATACTCATTAGGAACTTTGTACAAGGCTTCACTCACCATATTTTTTTCTTTTATGATTGATGCTTTTACAACCCTTCCAAAAAGTTTATTATGTCAAGGCCTTGTTGCTCCCAAATCAGCCACAACTTTATTAAGCTTTTCACTATCATTTTCCTTTTGCACTTCTTCAATGCGAGCCTATAAAAGAAAATTTGTAGTCATAGT
This sequence comes from Erythroxylum platyclados, assembly GCA_027563515.1. Lineage (NCBI taxonomy): Eukaryota > Viridiplantae > Streptophyta > Magnoliopsida > Malpighiales > Erythroxylaceae > Erythroxylum > Erythroxylum platyclados. The sequence continues at coordinate 5,877,900 of JAOQMM010000007.1, forward strand.
AACGAATGCAAGCACCATATATGATTACAAAAAACCAACTATAATTCCAGTTATACTAGAAATAACTCATTTTGATAAGAAAAACAAATCAATAATATAAAAAACAAATAAAATAGAATCATAAACACTTAAAATAAGCAATAAATTTAGACATCTCAATAAAAGTAGTAACAATATAGAAAATTATTACAAAACCAGCATTACTCACAATTTTCTCCTTCATAGCTTTAGTACATTGCTTGTACACTTTTCCAGGCTTTCTGTTATAAGTTTCAATATACTTTTTAGCATTAAAGAGAGGAGTTTTATCCTCCCTTTCATTTTGCTATCCATGGAAACAATTGTTAATTATAATTTAGAAAATTAAAATAGTTTCTTAATGGATTATAACTCATCGGAGAACTTACCAACTTAACATAAATAGTTGCAAAGCTCTTAGGACCAACTGTGTGCATTTCAGTTTGTTGTTTTCTATTTTGAATATTTGTTTCAGCAATTTGCTACACATTGAAGCATTATATTAGTTAGATATCATGTAACTAATTTGTAAATAGTAATAACAATTATCATACCTTCACATCTGGGTGGTTCCAATAAGAAATGAGATCCTTAAAGACTTCTTTGCTTTGTCGTATACTGATTGGCCATTCTTTCTGCATCTGTCGTATACTGTTTGAAATGCTTTTGCTTCACTCTACACTTGTAAAGACTCCATGCATCTCCAACAGTTTTCAAAGTCCATTCTTTACCTTCTAATGGCAGAATATATCTCTTATGCAATCTAATAAATACTTATTTAAATTTCATAAATCAAAATTGAAAGGAGTATTAAGATAATGATTTCTTACATTACATATTCCCAAATAGGTTCTTTGGGAATCTTTTGCCAATTAACATGGTTTAGAGGTGCAAGATTTTTTTTGTGAGCCACATTACCCAAGAAAAGTGTGAATTCAGTCAAAGTGTGAATTCAGTCAATGTCTTCTCATCCAGACTGGACCAATCGTATGATTAAGAGCATTGAAAAAAATTGGTTATTGTTCCATCGATCTTCCATGAACCTCCTTGAGCAAAGTTGGACCTCTCCCCTTCTTCTTCACAAATTCTATATTCAAAATAATTATTAATGTTAGTATATAGAAGAGAAATTATTTTAAAAATAGTATAATATATGATTATCTTTGCATTGAGCAATAGCAATTTCTGCCATATTTATGCGCCTATCATATCTATTATCTTCTACTACAACTTCATATGGTTTAGATTGTTGTTCCATCATTTTAGTTATTAATTCTTTCCACATTAGAAAAGCATACTCTTTTTGAACAATCCCTTCCCCTACTTCGCCTTTTGCTACATTTTCATGTATATCATCCCCTCCGCTTACTTGTTCCATTTGTGATTGTTGCTGAACAATTTTTTTGGGTTCTTTCCACCTTAAAAAGTTAGTAACACTACCTGAAGGACATAAAGGTTGCGGTCTGCCATTCTTCTTAGAGGATTGGTCCTTTCCTTTCTATTAAAATTTGTCACAATTAGAACCAGTGGAAAGAAAATTAAATTACAAGTTTTTTAATCTATATCAATATCAAAAAAAATTCATTCACATTACAAAGAGGACTAAAAATCATTGTTAATATGGAAACTATATGCAATCTAAATGTAACAGTAGAATAATCACATATATATTACTAGCAAATGAGAAAACATGTACCTTTTCTATAATAAATTGGCATATACCTTTTCTATAATAAATTGGCCTTG
>JAOQMM010000007.1:5886340-5896438 GCA_027563515.1 Erythroxylum platyclados
GGTTAAGAAAATTAAATGTTTACAGTTTTATATTGTTCATTATTGTCATTAGGAAATAATATTATAAATATTAATCCTATCCTATTAGTAGCAAATACACATTCATCATCTTATCTTATAGGTAGTTAAATACATAGTAGAAAATAGTATGTGAATTTATGAGAAAATACTCATTACTTAACATAATGTAAAATTGTAAGTGTTTAAATCATTTTTGTGATGTGTATTATCATAAAGAAAAGTCATTTTTACAATGTGTGTTATTATAAAGAAAGATGTAAGATAGAATGTATCTAGAAACTGGATATGCTTATAATTGAATTTTGAATGTTTATAATTATGTAATGTTATTATATACAAAAATTGTATTTTTGGATAGAAATTTATTAATTTAATTTTGACACATGTCTTCATTTATTTTTTAAGATAAATAGAGGGGAGTTCAATTATTGTTGATAATTCAGTCATTTCAGGAAGATTTGACGATCTAACTTAGGCTCATACTAGTTAGTTCTTAGAGTAAAGAACCATACAATTTGTGTGTATTCCAATAAGCATTTGAAAAGTGGGAAAATCACTAGATTAAAGAAGCATTTAACTGGGATCAAAGGTGAAGTAGAGCCTTATAAAAAAGTGATTCATGATATGAAAGGACAAATGAAAACTTTACTTGAAGAGTATCAACATGCAAAAGAAAAAAGAATAAGGCTAAACAATGAAATTGGTTGTGGAAGTTCTTTTTCCATTAGTTAGGCTGATAGTAGGGATGTTGTAGGTGATAGTATTCCTACCCAACAAGAAAGGAATGTTGCACCTTATACGAGGAAAAAAAGAAAACATATATCTAATTTTTTTCACCACGAACAACACCTGGAGCTTAACCTTCAATTTATAGTACTTTACAGTCTAAAGAAGTACGTGGACATGGAAATGGTTGGATGTTGGTATGATTAAAGTGTATCATTTAATGCCACCCAGTCTTATTATTACCGGCCTATGATGGATGTTATTACCTCTTACAATCTAGGATATAAGGCTCCTTCAATTGATAACTATAAAGGTAAACTTTTAAGCAGCTTTATTTATGAAATAAAGAGTTATTGTATGAAAGAAGAATTACTTAGACAACTTGTGGATGTTCAATTATGAGTGAAGGTTGGACAAACAGAAGACATGAACTCATTATCAATTTTTTAGTTTATTCTGCTAAGGGGGCAATATTTTTGAAGTCTATTGATGCATCTAACCTTGCTAGAAATGATGATACTCTAATTAAGATATTTGATAAAGTGGTGAATGAAGTTGGGCCAAAAATAATGTTTAGTTCATTACTAATAATGATTATACTTATAAAGCAGTTGGAAAAAGATTGCAAAGTAGGTATAATTCTATTTATTAGACTCCTTATGTTGCACATTGTATTAACCTGATGTTGGAAAATATAAGAGATTTTAGATATTTTTCTATCATTGACGAGACTGTGCAGAAAGCAAAGAAAGTAACCAAGTTCTTCTATAATCGTGTAGGGGTCTTAAATTTGATGAGAAATGATTTCACCAATGATAGGAAGTTGTGTTGTCTTGCTATAATAAGGTTTGCAACAAATTTGTCATTGTTTCAGAATTTTGTTCTAATGAAGAAAGAGTTGAGACAAATTTTTACAAGTGATAAGTGAGTGACATCATAATATGCAAGGTCTAACACTGGAGTTGAGCTATTTAAAATTATACTTGAAGATGAAATTTGGTCCTAATGTAAATTTGTAATTCGAGTTTATGAACCTTTAGTAAAGGTACTTTGTCTAATTGACAGTAATGAGAAGGCAACAATATTTTATTTTTATGATATTATAGAGATTACAAAGGAAGCAATCAAGGCCAATATGAAAGATAGGTCTTCTTTGTACATACCTTATCTTACAGTCATCAATGAGTAATGGGAAAGATAACTTTACACTTTGTTTGCAACTGAGGCATTTTTAAATCCTATTTTGTAATTTAGACCAAATTTTACAATGAAAGTTGAAGTTAATAAGAAAATGTTATTAACTATTACAATAATTATTGGACATAAGATGATGCAAGATCTCCTAAGCTCACAAACTGAGGTTTATAAGGATGCTTATAGTGATTTTAAGATGCCTATTGCTATTCGTCAAAGAGACAAACTTAATCTAGGTATATATGTTTGTATGTATGTATATATATTCACCTTTGTTACTTGTTGGAAATTAATCAACATTTTATTTTGTTTATAATATTACTTTTGTTATCTTACAGTAGAATTCGAATTCTGAGTCAATGCATGAGTGCAACAGGGTGTGAAAAGAATTGGAGCACATTTAATTTTATCCATTCTAAGAAAATGAATATATTGGAATACAAAAGATTGAATGACTTGGTCTTTGTTCGATACAACTTAAGGCTTTAGAAAATATATGTTATTATCATTGTTAAGTTGAATATAATTTCGTTTAATTTCTTGATAATTTAATTTAATTAATTTATTAGGACTTTTAATAAAACGAGTAGTTTTGTCGATCCAATTTACGTTAACCATATCAATCTTTTGGTGGATTAGATTTATAAGGAACCAGGTTTGATAGATGGGTGTAACTTGGAAGATGATCTTGGATAAGAAAGTATTGATATGTTATTTGGTCCAATAAATTTTAATAATAGTAATGATGAGGCTCTTCTCAATGGTGAAGATTTTATACCAAGTAAAAATTGAGATTTATGCAATTTAAATAGATATTCGATTGAATGAAGTTCCAAGTTTTCATTTCTCCTCTTCTTTTGATTTCACTTATATTTGATATACATGTTAAATTCTATATATGCAATATAAATATAACTATAAATATTTTTGTTTCAAGTTTCAATTTTAGTTAGTTGTTTGCTCGACACGATCTCTTGCTGTAAATTGTAATACTTAGAGTTATTGACATTTATTATTCTTTTTATTTGATGTTTTGATGTAATATTATTTATTATATGATGAAATTGTAACATTTTAAGTACTTTGTATTGGGCTTCATGTTTTGATTTTGCTCAATTCCTCTTATGCATCGCCGTCATCTCCCATTGCAGGCGACGTTTCTCTTTTCTACAAGCACGATAAAATATCACCTTTAAACTTGTCCCACCTCAAAGCTTGCAAAGTTTACGATTCAAGCACGGACTAAAGAATCGTGAGTCAGAGACATCAAGAGTGAACTCCAATTTGATTTATTTTGTATTTTATTATTTTGCATCTATTGTTCATAGATTTGAGGACTTTAGTTCACCTTGTGTCGAGTTCTCTACTTTGATGGGGTATGCGTTTAATTATGTCATGCTCTTTCTTTTTTATTAGCTGATGTAAACACGATTTTCTTAGTTTTGCAAGTTCTTATAGAAAGGTTACTGCTGATTAACTTCTCACTAGCCTTTGTTGAGCTCAAGATAGTGATACAGTGTTTGTCTGATGATATATTGTCATGCTTTGATGGTATTTAAGTTGGAAATTTTGTTTTTTTCTATAGGTGTGTTAGTTTCTTTTCGGAGTTAAGTTCTGTAGACATGATAAAATCCGTTGTCCTATAAATCTGATACAGTCAAAACTTTATAAGAGATTTGGCATCACCATACCTGAAGAACTATTCTCTGTTATGGTTAAGTTGGCATGTGTATAGCTTGTCTTTTGATTTGTCTGTCCATTGATGTCAAGATTCTAATAGTGTTCATTTTTTAGAAATGGTTTGTTGTTTCAGCTTTTTTATTGTCTGTTTTTATGATGATTTATTCGCCAGATATTGGTGTATATTTGGTTGGATCATGATAAAACCTGTTCAGGATAATTTGATACTGTTCTTTGTCAGTTTTAAGCTTGAAAACGGTTGTTAGTATAATATGTGTCCTTAGTATGGTCTAGAGCTTTGGTTAATGTCATGATTTCTTCTCTTCCTTTAAATTATTGCTGTTGTTACCTGTTATGCTTTGATTGTCACAAGTCCCCTTTATTATAGTTTAGCACGCTTTTTCCTTAATTGTTATTAGCTTAGAATAATTTAAGTCACGTCAGCCCTATTTATATGCTTGGACCTATTTATTCACTGTCAGAGATGAGTTGCACTGGGTCTCTCCACTTCTAAGCATCACAAGGAGTTAAAGACTCCTCATCAAGCTTAGGAGATATTTGAAGCCTAGATTCAATTTGATTGATCAAGAACAAGCTGCAGCAAGGTGGAACTTATTATTTTGTCTAGCTAAAAATCATCTCCTGTTACCGAAAGGTGGAAAGATTTTCTTTTGTCTGTCTCTATGGTCAGCCAATCCAAAATTACCAAATCCACGTCCCAATAAACCCTAATAATTCCAATCTTCTCGCTCCCATCCCAAGCCTAAAGACTGCTTCCCTCTCCTTTTTCGTCTTCTATTCTACAAAGCCTGGTACTATTTAGCTCTGCTCTCCCTTTTCTCTGTTTTAAACTGGCTTGTGTTCTGAAATTGTGGGTTTTATGTTGCAGAACAAGCACGATGGTTGCATTTAAGAATAGGTATCTGGTTATGGAAGTTTATTTGGATCCAAACCGAGACATTGCAACAGCAGATGATCCTATTGTCCTCACACAATTTAATGTATCCAAAGCAATTAAGGACAACATTCTTGTAAGTTTTGGGGAGTGCGGTTTAGCGTCTTGTATTGGATCTTTTCAGGGTTAGTATCTGTTTCCAGTTCTGGTTGTTTTCACTACCTCTTAAATACTTCTCACTCTACTTTCAAATCTTGTTTATTTGGCAGTAAAATATGTGAATCCAATTACAAAACTATGTATTATCCGGGCATCACGAGTCGAGTTCCAAAAGGTTTGGTGTGCCGTTACCATGGTCAGATGTATTGGAAATTGCTCGGTATTATTCAACCTATTGGACCTAAGTGGTAAGTTCTAAATAATTATTAACAAAGATGGTAACGTTTGCAAATTTAGGGCATATGCACCACTGCACTGGAGAATCCTTTTCTCTCTTAGAGTGTTCTTCTCATGTTAGTGAATATTCTTTTTTTAGTGCTTAAAGACATAAATGAGAAGAGAATCTCTTTCGTTGTGCGTGTAAACTGAGCTTCCAAGATCCTAATTGTAAGTTTTTCTTGTAAACAATGAAAAATTTAATGTTTTGGAAGATGGACTGGAAGTTGAACCTTTCTAATCGGGCGGAGAAGTGATAAAATCAGTATTGATGAATGTAATTCTTAACAATTTAAAGTTAAGTAACTCAAAAGTAAAATCAGAAAATTTGGGCTAGGTCACGGGGTTTTCTAGTTCGATTAAAAGCAGCTAGGTGGGTTTTTATTTGTTAGTTTGGACATCATGACTGAAAACTGGATTATTGACCAACTGTATTGTTGAATCTACCAATTGGGTCCTATTTTCTTAACAAATGAAAAACTAAATATGTGTTATTACTTTTAGCTATCTTTCTCCTTTGAATTCTTATTCAATAAAGGTTTTTCATGGTTGATCTTTCAAGAGCCAATCCAAATTATTTTTTGATGTGTCTAAAACTTTTTTTGTTGCAAGATAATTTTTTTTCATAACTTCTGCATATAACACAGAAATCTAATCCCTAATTGTTTATGGAAATCAGATATTTTCCCCTTGTTCATAAATCAGAAAATGAAATGCTTGTCAATTTTTTGGCTCCTTTCTTGACAAATATTTTGTGGAAAGATTTATTAACTGAAACGTTGCCATTTCTTCTGAAGGCTTCAATTGTTTTTCAGAGTCCAGCTAGACATTTCACGACATTCATCTTAATCAATGCCCTTGTTAGTACTCAATTTTAGTACTTTCTGCGGTTCTTTCTAGTTTTAGATTATCAAGATGATGATGGCATTCTTTCTTTAATATTGTATCACAAAGCTACTTAAGTTGATACTGTTACTGTTAGAAGGCACATTTAAGGGAAGGAATTGGAAAAAGTGGCAAGATGCTGATATCTAAAATTTGTAAAATTTTAGTAATACATAAATTTTAAATATGAAATTTGGCAGGTTACAGTTTGATATCTTTTCTATAGATGGCTTATAACCTCAATGAATGCCAAATGCATAATTACTCATTTGTTGAATAGCTACGCACCTAACTTGGCATGAGAAAAGATATTTTTGTAGTTTTTGTTAAAGTAATATTTGCAATATGATGTGGTATTGTTTTTATTCCATCCTCTTTTTGGTAATAGGAAGCATCAATGCATGCAAAGCTGCAGCTTTGAAATGTGAAGAAATGAAATTTAAGCAATACAAACTCATAGTTGGAGAGCGTCTATCTGCTGATGTTACTCAACACATGCAAAACTGTCTTGAGAAAATCAAAATACTAGAGCATTAAGTGTCGTACTGGGGTAACCTTCTTTCTTTCATACTTTTCGCTGGCAAATATACCTTTAGATCTGACTCTGCATAGAGCAAACCATGATATATTTGATTCTAATTGTATGTTCTCTCTTCATGTTCAAGGTATGGGAATATATCGTGAAATTGAACCTCTGGAATTTTTTATTTGAAAGGACATTAGTTAGTGTCAAACAAGGGCATGCTTTGAGCAGGTACGGAAAAATCTTTTCAATGCAATAGATGCAGGCCTGGATGCTAAACTTTGACACTTCCATAATAATTGTTAAAAAGGAGAATTCCAGCACACATTTTGTTGTGCGTGCACGACCTGATGAACTGGTCTGGATAACGACCCTATGTCGGTCCATTTTGAGGCGCATTAGAAAACTTCTATGCGGCGCTCTTATTTATAGAAAACCCTCCGGCATTGTTGTAAGGTATAGAACTTAGAGAGTATTCATTTGTAAATCATTTGGTTAATTTTAAGGAGTGCAGTACTTTCTCTTAATTGAAGGGTGTCATGAAATCCCAAAGGATGCAAAATGAATTGTTGGTGTCTCTTTTATGGTTTTTTGCGAGCCGTTAAAATTTCAGCAAGTGTGTTAAAAAATTCATATAGTATTTAAAAAGGAGTGAGATTTGGTATAATATTTTTATCTTGTAAAAAATATTTGTTTTGATTTATTATTAAATATAAATTATATGAAGAGATTGATGGCCCTCCGTCACATTAGCTCCCTTTCTTCACCCAATGGCTAACCTTTTCTTTATTAGCCTCGGTTCTTTCGTGTTTCTCATTGTGCAAGATACTTTCTTTGCTTCACTTTTATCAGCTCGCTTGCCTCATCTTTTCAGGAGCTCAAAGGTTTTTCTCCATTGGTTATGAGTTTTTTATTCCTTTTGTAGTAAACTTTTTACGAAGTGGTTTTTTGACTTTTTTTTTTTTTAAATTAAAAGGAATGTATTAACAAGCCTACTCGAGGTCATTAATATAACACGAAAGGTTGAATGACTTGGCTTTTTTATGTATTGAGAAAGATATATTGAACAATATTGATCTTGATATTATTATTTATGATTTTGCATGATTATTTATGTGCTTGTTAGTGCAGATATGTAGCTGCTTGGTGTTTTGCAATCTAATACTATTGTTCGGTTGTTGTTGCTGATGTTTTTAGTGATTTTGTTACTGCTGCAAGATGTTATTAGTTGCTATTATAATCATTTGGCCTTAATATTTTCTCGAGTATATAAACTTACGACTTGAGTCATTTATGTATTGATATAAAATTTTGGTAGTAAAAATATATTTTTAAAGTTTACCCAATTCATTAAAACCCTTTCTTTTACTTTGTCGGGGGACTATAAAACATTAAGAATGGTCATGTTTAATGGTTAACAATTATGTTGGTGTCAAACTATAAAACATTAAGAATGGTCATGTTAATGGTTAACAATTATGTTGGTGTCAATGGTCCCTTCCAATAATCACCTTGTTTGAAACTAGCATAACAAACTTATTTGTCCAAATCTCTATAGGAATATAGCGCAACTCCCAGCAGTTTGAAATTGAACCTGATTGAAACTTCTATAATCTGCTATCTATCTGTCTTTTATCTTTTTCATTTATCTGTTATTTCATTTACGTTCCCCTCCCCAAATTTTATAAAGTAGGAAATGGACAGAAACTGTTTGATAAAAAGGCGTTTATCGAGTGTTTTGATAGATTGACATTGAGAATATAAATTGACAACTGCGTTACAATTGCAATAACCTCAAAATAACAGTAAGCACATAAGGAGATGTTTCTTAAGGTATGAGATGGTCATTTTATGGATGCATTCAATTAGGTTTCACCCATCACAGCATTGGCGTCGGAGGATTATGGGCCTACACAAGAAGCAACTCTTTCATTGCGTTATAGAATCCAAACAAGAAACTGATACCCAAGGTATTACCCACGTCAGTAAAACACCTTTTCAAAGGCTTCTGCACTTTCCACTTTGAAGCAACTTTAATAACATTAGAACCCTGCTCCTCGTACAAAACATGCATATATGAACATATGAAAAGTTTGGGATCAAATACGCTCAATATATTACCATGTATACAAATTAATCATACATAAAATGTACCATGGGCACCCAGTATGTCATAAAATTTAAGGATGTTCGCATCAGAATATACAATCGATTATCCACGTAAGATCAAAGGTATAAGCGCCCCCAAAATTACATCATTTTCAAACTACCCAAAAAGGTATTCTGAATGGAAGGCATGGCCAACTCTCCACACTTGTCAGAGAAACCTCAAGCCTTCGGGAAAATCAGAAGATGATATAACAGTCAACTTTATTGATGTCCATGAATAGACAGGACAAGGGTTTCCTTGAGCTTCAGAATGATGATGTACCCACTGAGGAGTATCCAGCAGCTTTCATCTCTTTCAAAGTTCCAGCTAACCAATCCAATCCCTCATAAAGGCCATCTCCAGCGAGTGCACAAGTTCCTTGTATGTGCCACTTCCTGTTTTTCAGTTCAAATAGACCCAGTCCTTCACAGACCTCCATAGGTGTCATTGCTCCTCTCTGGACAAGGAAACCAGAAACAATCGGGTGATATATTTTTATCAAAATTTTTACATGTCATCTACACCAGGAGAACTTTAAACTTCACCGCCACAGGATATCATGCCGTGACATTGAACACAATTCCAGACCAACTGAGATTGCATGTTTAGACCTTGTGGCATATTTGCATACGCAAAAAAGTTTACAACCTTAAACGCTCAACAAGCATAAAAAAAAAAAAAAAAGCATCTATACTCTGATTTCAGGCAGATAGACGAGGTTTCATTATCTCCCTATATAATAATAAGTCAAAATATTTGGATGGGCATAGTAGCAACTCCTACCTCAAGATTCAAAGGTTGGCAGGACAATATGAGCTCTATTTCCTAATTCTGTTTCATTAAGCAATTCCTACTTCAAGATTCGAAGGTTGGCAGGAGAATATGAGCTCTATTTCCTAATTCTGTTTCATTGTTTGTCATCCAATAAAATGGTTTTCCAAATCACTTCTTTTGCTCTAAAGTTGCCTAAAAGATGATAAATCAGATGTCACACTTTTGTAGCAAAAAATATTCTCCAATTTACAAGGACCCAGGAAGCACGATGAAATTCGTATCTTAGTGATATCACGCCTTAAGCAAGCTGAAAAAGTCAAGATCAAGAATCACAAAAGATAGAGACCTAGATATATCTTCATTAAGCCACTTTTATGCAAGAAGTTGGTTCCTCAATTTACTTTGGCTTGATTTAGAATGGAACAGCTTTCTTTTGATCTACATGTGGACAAATTTTGTACTAGCTACAGATAAGAATCACTTCGGTGAGTCCATTAGATCCATTTGGTTTGCAATCTGGTACATAAAAAGGATGTTTACAACTCAGACTTGTGTAAGAAGGCAGAAAGATAAGTTGCTCTAGATAATAAGAACTAGCTTGTTATCATCTAACGATTATAACTTGCAAAGTGGAGACCATAAGACTGCCATCAGATAGATGGAATCATGAATATCAATGACATGCCTATAATGGGAAACCTAAAACATGCAAAAATAAATGCACCACAAACTTGAGAGTAACCAACCATCACAGTATGTCATACTGTTAGTAGGTATGTCCTCGCTTCTTTGTCATATTTGACAGACTTGCAATAT
>JAOQMM010000007.1:5953030-5965040 GCA_027563515.1 Erythroxylum platyclados
TTATAGCTAGCACTGGTAAATACGGGTTGATCCCATGAGGACTAGAATTGCTAGTACTTACCATCTTTTTATTATATTACTAGTACTTACCATCTTTTTATTATCTAGTCTAACAACATGTTATAAAGATGATTAATTAAATGTAAGATTAAAAAAATGAATCAACACAACTGACTAACTAGAACAAAGATTAACTTAGAAATGATAAAGTAAAACAATGGTACCTGAACTATATATCCCTGTAGGACTTCTCACGCAATTATAATTTAACTACTTAATTTAATCTGTAGTTTATTGGACCATAAAAAATCCTATCTTATGTTAATATCTTTCTTAAGACCATTAACAACTAATCCTCGATTGATTATGAATTTCACTATTATAACTGACCGTAATCTAAAAGATTTATGTCGACCTATTTCTAGGTTTGCATATAATTCCTTCCAGTTATGGTAGATCTATTCATGTAAAAGGATTTCTCAATCTCATTCATATGAAACCATACGTGAAATAATACGCTAGCAATATTAATTCAAAGACAATCAAAAGCACATAATTGAATCTTAATGAAACTAAAGAATGAATTAAGTTAAAATAAAATCACTACAAGGTCTATCATAGGGTTCATCTAATCCAAATACTAACAAAATTTTGGTTCATAATCACAAAGATATAACATCAAAACTAAATGAAAACCAAAAAACTAAAAGATAGATGATGAAATCCCTTTTCATCTTCATGAAATTCACTTTAGATTGATGGAAATCCACTTTGAATGTGCTTCCTCTTTTCTTGATAAATTTGTTTGTGCTTCCTTGCTTGTTCTTCATTCTCTCTATTGTTTTAGGCCATCAATTTTACCTCTTATGAACTCTCCTTGTTTTCTCTTTATTTTGCTATTTTATAGATTGAAATTATGGTTTCTAGAGTGGACATGGTCATCCACATAGTTGTGTTTATAACCATGCCCCTCAATCTTACTTCAATTCTTTAAAAATCACATGAAAATTTGGTCCAAGAGAGCTACATAGTTATAGACACAATCATGTGGCTCCATATGACCTTGTCCCTCAAGGACCAGTTTAATCTTTCACTTTTCTTTCTTTATTCCACTTAATTTTTGCTCTTTTTTACCCATGAAGGCAATGAGGACCTAAAAACATAATATAAACAAATTAATTACGAAAAAGAATTCAAAACTCTCAAATAAACAAGAAAAATAAACTAAACATGGGATTAGAAATGTAGTCTATTTTGTATTTATCAAACTCCCCCACATTTAAACTTTTTGGTTATCCTTAAGTAAATCAATTTCATTACTCTCAACTTAATAAGCATTAACTCCCAAAAAGCATTCAATAAATCGAAGATATCCATCAACACTCTCCATTATTCATTCAACTGCAAAGTTCACTAAAATGTTACTAATTTAATTACTTTCTTCAAGTTCTAAACCATTCCAGTTCACTCCATAATTCTTCAAATCAATTCATACAATTTCATTTAATGTTTAAAATGAACATACATGATAAAAAATGCTAAAACCTTTAAATTTTTTCATACCACTTGTTAGAAACACTAAATTTAAATAACATGAGATCATTTAGAAGCTTGTTTGAAAAGTCACCTAGCCTTTTGACTTGACAGTAAACAGCTTGTCATGAATACCCTCGATTACTCAATTAGGCCATTATCTCAAATGGCTACTAACACCACTCATTAACTTTGACAAAAAGCTGGTAGAGTGAAAGCATTTATGCTCATTTATTCATATATTATCATTTTTTCTCTCTTTTTCTTTCATATGTAGGATAAAGAAAGCTAAAAAAAATTCACATTTAACTCAATGTATGTTTAAATTATACATAAAGTATCATAATGCAAATCAAGCATCCTTTCTTAAAATTAATGGATTAAATCGAAATCTACTTAATCATCAAAACCTATGACTATTTGCCTAGACAAGTCAAATCACAATCAAAATCAAACTTATAATGAATCATCTTAATCAATATTCTCTCTTTTATAAAAAATTCTCAAATTATTCACTTTTAAGCTAATTATAAAAAATTGACAAGCTTGACTACTAATTCCTTCCCTCATACTTAATTATCCTCAATGTACAAAATATGCAAGAACAATTAAAAATATGGAAAATAAAGGAGGGGTGAGGATAACTTGTACTCCCCTAATAGTAAAAAATTTCCACCCTTGTCTAATTTTGTTAACATTAATCAAATGCTAGTAAAATCTTTTTAACTCTAAAGAAAGGGTTGATGTTGCCTTTTTAATGTATGGAAATCCATCAAATCTCAAGTAACAAAATTAGGACCATCAAACTAAAACTATAAAACTAACTAAACTACTAATAAAAATCCTACAAACTACTAAATTAAAAAAAAAGAACTAATTTTTGTGTTGCCTCTTAACGAGCGCTTCTTTATAAGTCTTGTATTTGGATTTCTCAAAAAGTATTTCTCGAACCTAGATCTATAATCAGTGGCTTACTTCTACCCATTTTACCACATAAAGTTTCATTAACCTACAAATAGGCCACATGTTACAAGATAATAAGGACATAAGGTATCAAATTAATAAAATCAATTAACAAGCTTGACTACTGATTCCCTCCCTCATACTTAAGTTGTACATTGTCCTCAATGTACAAAATATGCAAGAAAAATGAAAAATAAAGGAGGGGGTGAGGATAACTACCACTCCCCTAATGGTAAAAAATTTTCACCCATGTCTAATGTTGTTAACATTAATCAAATGCCTGTGAAATCTTTTCTACTCTAAAGCAAGAGTTGATGTTGCCTTTATAACCTATGAACCTTCATCAAATCTCAAGTAAAAAAAAAAATTACCATCAAACTAAAACTATGAAAATAAATAAATTACTAATAAAAATCCTACAAACTACTTAATTAAAAAAAACTAATTGTTGTGTTGCCTCCTAACGAGCGCTTCTTTATAAGTCTTGTATTTGGACGTCTTAGTATGTCTTTCTTGAACCTAGATCTATAATCGGTGGGTTGCTTCTACCCATTTTCCCATATAAAGGTTCGTTAACTTACAAATAGGCCACATGCTATAAGAAATAAAGAAATAAGGTATCAAATTTAATAAAATCAATTAACTCTATTAATATCCTTTTTAGTAACAAAATTTCAATATAACAAGGAATGATAAAACCCCCTAAATATTTGATTGACTTTGATAGTTTGTTGTGTGGGAAGTAGGATCCCTCAATACTTTAGACAAATGTTAACAATTCCTCAATAACCTCCGACTCCTTCTCTTCATCTTACTCTATCTTCTCTTCCTTCTCTTCTTGAACAACAACTTCCTCTATTCCTTCTTCAACTTCTAGATCTCTCCACTCTGTAAATTTATTGTATCCACATGATCCCTCAAATTTAGCTTGGTGTATCTGGATAAAACACCTAACTCTTTAGTTCTATGAAGGGTAGCCTCATTTGAAGCAATGCAATTTATGAGGATATCAAGATGTTGACCCTCCACTCGCTTTTGTTTTTCTAGAAATCTAGATGAAGCATGATCATTCCATGCAAATTCATAATAATTGTTCCACTCTATATTACAAGCATTCTTATATATGGTGTTTTGAGGCCACTTCTTTATGCAAATGGGTGCTCCCATATATAATTTTGTTCCTGACATTCATGATTGGGGTGATCACCCATATAAATGTCACAAGGCTAGTTTAGTATGTAAATTAGGAGCTCCCACGTGTATGGTTCCTAAAATTTTTGAAAAGGTTGATCACCTCGACAAATGCCATAACATGTCAAGAGTGTTAGTTGAGCTTTCAAAGCATCCAAAGTTGCCCTAAGTGTGGCCTAACATAATCCCTTTAAGAATATTATCCTCTCCATCCATTTAATATGTTTACTGGCTATAATAATGAGTCCCAAATCCTGAAAAATAGGCCACAAATATAAGATTAAGAAAGAGAGTTATAAGGATAAATAAATATAAAAAGAAAACAAATAAAAATTACCTAAAATGGAAAAAGAACTAAATTAATAAAAATAAGGTTTTCCTAATATTACAATTCCCACAAATGGTGCTAAAAATATAAATGATATGTTTTACTGTAAGTGCACAATATAGCTATAGTTAGCATTAGCAAGCACGGATCGATCTTAGAGGACTAGAATTACTAATACTTACCACATTTTTATTATATAGTATAATAAATTGTTATAAAGATGATTAATTAAATGTAAAATTAAAAAAAATGAATCAATACAAGACTAATTGGAATGAAGATTAAACTCAGAAACATTAAAAGAAAATAGTGTTAATTGGACTACATATTCTCTTAGGACTTCTTATGCTATCATGATTTCACCACTCACTTTAATCCATAGTTTATTTGACTATATAAATTCCTATTTTATGCTAATATCTTTCTCAAAACAACCACCAACTTATCCTTACTTGATTAACTAAAATCTCTTTCTTGTTAAAATCCCTAAGATTGCAATAATCAATTCATGAATTTTGCTATTAAGTTTCAACCTAATAATATGAAATCATACATGAAATAATATGCTAACAATATTAATTTAAGGTCAATTAAGAACACATAATTGAAT
This sequence comes from Erythroxylum platyclados, assembly GCA_027563515.1. Lineage (NCBI taxonomy): Eukaryota > Viridiplantae > Streptophyta > Magnoliopsida > Malpighiales > Erythroxylaceae > Erythroxylum > Erythroxylum platyclados. The sequence goes on from JAOQMM010000007.1 coordinate 5,957,656, forward strand.
TTCAATGAAACTAAAGAATAAATTAAGATAAAAATCACTATAAGGTCTGTCCATGGGTTCATCTAATCCATATACCAACAAAATTTTAGTTCATGACCACAGAAGATATAACATCAAAATTAAAGGAAAACTAGAAAACTTAGACAAGTTGATATCTGATAAACAATTAATTTACTATATTTATATACCCATATTTAGTGTGTTTTGCTTGTTATTTAATAGTTTTATAGTATTTTTGGTACTTATTTTACTTTAAGTGATAATTGTCTTCATGAACCAAAAAGAGAAGAATTTGGGTGAAATATTGACATAAAATGGAAGAATTGATACAACCCTAAAGATACACGACTGTGCATATGGACTTTGTAAGTCACTGTGAATGTGTAGAGTTTTGAAGACATTATTTATGCCCATGTGTAGATACACAGACATGTATGTTGATATACACGACTGTTTATATGCTTGTGTAAGCTTTTGCGATTGTAAAGTCACGATTTAGAGGATATTTTGAGATACACCGTCACTTACATGGTCATGTAAGTAACCATGTATATTCTGAAAAACCTAGTTTTTGCTATAAAAGGATATTATGAAGGCTATAAAAAGAAGAGGCATATTCTAGAGTCAGGGGAAGGAAGAAAAAACATAAAAGTGTTGCACATCAAATAAAAGAAGATCAAAAGTGGAAACATCAAGATCAACTCCTACTTTTTAGATTTCCCAGATCAAGGCTTCAAGTTTATTTCATTCTCTTCTCTTATTCTATTTCATTGCCTTGTCAGCCAAATCTGAATAGTTGTGTTTTGAACATGAATATGAATTGCCAAATATATATTAAGGTGTGATTCTTGAATTGTTTTGTAAAACTTTTACCTTGTTGAGTTTAATATATTACTGCTTTGTTATATTTGTTGTGCTCATACTTAATTGGAATCGAGAGATTGAATCAAGATATTTTTTTTAATTTGCGTAACGATAGTTGGTACATTAATAGACTTACAAATACCAAGTTAATAAGCAATTGAAGAGAGATCTTAATTATGAGTTAATTATCCTTAGGATTGCTTCAAATCTAGGAGTAGTTATGAGGTTAATAATAATGGTGGACTTCTAAATAATCTTTCAACATTTTGAAGGTTCATTGGCACTCTTGTGTCCATTCAACGTCTTTAGAATTTTAAAGTATTTTGAATAATGGATTGTATAAATTCGTTAATCTTGAAAGGAACCTTGATAAGCTTACTATCTTACATGTTAACCTTTATATTTCTTTCAAGTTTCTAGGTGCTTCCATACACAAGATATCCTCAATTTTTTGTAGGTTAACTTCTATCCTATATAGGTTATCACAAATCAAAGAACTTGTATGGCACTATTCCAAATATGTATTTTTTACGGTTTTGTTTCTTGTTGTACTTTTGTAGGATTGTAAAACATTTCTCCAAGTTCGTGTGATAATATCTTCCTACCCCTTTTATTATCATATAGTTGATTTTTGCTTCCATATTCTTCCGAATTGTTTGCAAAAAACTAAATGTATTATCCTTAGGTAGGTTTCTCCATATTCTGCAATCCAAAAGTTGTTAGTTCATAAAAATAAATATGCTTGTGTATGATGAAGGATGTCTTTTCTTCATTCATCTTGATCTGCTTCTATAGGACATCTATGAAACTTAAAAGTCTAATAGCTTGAAGTGGCGTCCATAAATTAATCTATATATATTTTTTCTAAAAGTACAAATTGATATATACTTTGGCAAAGGATAACTATCTTTTGGTTTCCAGCTATAACCAATTTGATTTCTTCTTTTGGCTCTCCCCTTGTCTCTTTTATTGTATCAATGACATCTGATACAATAAAAGAGTAGGAGAATGACGAAAAAGCGCAACTAAGTAGCAACCCAACTTCTAATACAATGAACAGATACTCAACCTGAGAATCCTACATGGGAATATTTGTTTGACTTACAACAATGATTTTCTAATATAAACTTACGAGTAAGGCTTTTAAAGAGAGGGACATTATTGTAGAAAAAGAGACTGGCATGGGAAAGAAGCACCGAACAACTCGACTAGTTAACATATCTTTTCTTTTGTGAGTGTTAAACGATGCAGATTAATAAAATTTACTGATGCAGCTTGTATGCACAATTTGGTTTTTAGTCAACTAAAACAAAGATGATCACACAGACTAATTGGGATCCTTCAATTGAATGTTTCTCATATAGTAGTTGTAGTCTCTTTGAATAGGCAAGTAAGAGAAGACGTTAAAATCATTAGAAATCAACAATGTTCACTACCATTTATCTTGAACTAAAGCAGTTGTTTAGCCACATTAATGCTGATACATCACCAATATGGTATCTGCTTACTCATTGGTCCTTTTTTCACCTCTCTAATTTGGGTACTCAAATATAGTCAGAACTTTTTAACTAATTGACCAAACAATAATCAGCAATAGCTTGCTAATCATTAATCAGAAGGCATTTCCACATCTTTTGTTTCACCTGCATGCGAAACTCCTCTTCATTTTGTTCCAATTCCTCTAACATCCGTTCTTTGCCTTACCAATTACCATCAAGCAGTTAGTTGTGAAATCTAAACGGTAACCCTGCCTTTGATCCGACTTTAAGTCTGTTAAGAAATGGAACTCCCAAACTATTAATGGATTGCAAAAGAAATTCTCCTTGAATTTCGATACCTGCTGATCTGTAGAAATGTACAGCTTTACTCATAATAAACCTGTCTGATTTTGCATTCTGTTCAGAAAATTGGATAGCTTCTTTGACATCTCCATATTCCATATACCTCTCAGCATAGTCCGATAACAAGCAAGATCAGGACTTGCGCCAGACCTTAATAGCTCTCTGTAAACCCTTTCTGCTTCTCCCATGAGACCAGTTTCCAAAAAGCAGATAGCAAATGTTTATAATGAGCGCATGAAACCTGGGTTCCTTTCTCCTGCATGATATGGACAGCTTCCTCAGCTTCCAACTCACTACATAAGCATGAATTAGGGTCAAATACGTGACTGTGTTTGGTGAATGACCATCTCTTAGCATGGATTGGAAAAGCTTCTCAAGATCACAATGAAGCCCTGCCCTGGCATAAACATTCATCACAATATTCTAGATAACATGAAAGTTCCAAGTTAAGACATTGGATAAGTACCTATTTTTTCATCAAGAGATGACAAAAGAACTTATATCTTACCGAGACTTGAAAGAACTTTAACATAAAGGTAGTTCTATGTTACAAAGCAAAGAGATGCTGATAATTGCGAGGTTTGGTCAAAGTAGTCCTCACTAGGACAAACAAAAGGTAGTGCACACATGCAAGAATAGAGGTGTTAGACACAAGGAATCTACTTCATTTACATCGGTTTGAATTATGTGTTTCTCTATTTCTATCATTCAGAACTTTAGGAAAATTTCTCAGAACTGAAATTCGAACTTTGCCCTGAATTTGCTCTTCGGTTTCTAATTTTTAGGAAGAATTCTAGGGAATCTGTAATGAAAACTCTGATGTGTTTCTCTTTTAAAAGCCTGCTGGAATTAATAAAAGGGCACAGAGAATATCAGAATTACTTCGTCTAGTAGTTAGGAGATAGGAAAGTTCTCTATAAGGAGCTCTCAAGAGGTCCAGTACTAAACCTAGTGACATTCTAAAATTTTCTGGCAAAAACAGTTCAGTTATATCACTTACTTGCAAAGTCACTAATCTTTGGCCATACATTTATGAGCATACCACCCCTGGTTTTATTCCCTCTTCCTGCATCTTAATGAAGAGAGCGGATGCTTCATCCTTCTTACCTGAAAGAGGATAGAACAGAAAGTCAATGAAAAACCTCAAGCAATGGGCGACTAAGCATTTAAAGCTATAAAAGTTAAACCTGAACAAAGCAGTGAATATGAAGCTTAATAATGCATCCCTAAACAACATAAATGAGTACAACAGAGCAAAGTATTAACTAGCAAGTGTAGGTAACTCCTCCACCACAGATAGATAATAGCCTTTATATCAATCGTAAACTAAGCTAAAACAGCAAGCACTTCAGCCATCTGAAATACAAGTATTTTTTTTTCAAGGGCTTGGACCAAAAGTTAAATTTTGTTTACAAGTATAAAATTAAATTGATACTCAAAATTAAAGGTAAAAAAACTAATTCAATTTCTAGCACATACCTTTTCTAGTTAACCTGGAAATTAGTTGACTCAACAAAGAGAAGCCACCACTACACTTAAGCAACAACTGCAGGATTTCTTCAATCCTGGTGAAGTTGCCAACTTGTAGATAAAGACTAAGGGTAAGTTCAAGAGCCATTGTCTCGCGTTGGTTGAAAAATAACAAGGTTTCCCATTGCTTGCTGTCTCCATGCATCAACTTAAAAAGTGCTTGGATAAATCTATTATCCTTATAGCATTCATTTGTACCCATATCCTGTATTAAATCCTCAGCATCTCTTATCATACCCTCCTTGCAAAGTACTTTAATTACTGTCTCAAAAAGCTCCTCATCAAAATTTATTCCAGCATCTTTTATCTGGAATATGAAGTCCTTAGCCTTTCTGGTCAAGTTCAACTTTATGTACAAAGTGAGAATGTCATTACAAGAACCAGCATCAGGAAGACCAGTCTTGGATAGAGCTTGATATGCAGCTTCAGCAGCATCCAAATCTTCTTTCATAACATAACATTGCAAGAGGACAATATAACCAAACCTTGACAACCAAATGTTTCTATCTTTCATCAATTCAATAACTTCCAAAGCTTTTGTGAAATTCCCTGTGCTGAGATGCACTTGTGCCATTGCTAAATACGTCTTCTCATCACTCAACAGACCCACTTCCTCCATCTCTTCAAATGCTCTTTCAGCATCATCATACATATTGAGTTTGCCATATATCCTAATGAGCAAGCCATAGATAACTTCATCAGCTGCAATTTTCTTGGTTTGCATTTCTGTAAAGAGGGAAAGCGCTCTAGAATAATCTTCAGTCTTGTAAAACATTGTTAGAAGTGAAGCACAGGTGAATTTACTAGGACATATTCCAAGAGATCTCATATCATCGTAAAGTTTTAGTGCCTCATCCCAATTACACCTTTTTATACTTGCATTAATAAGCAAGTTGTATGTGACTTCTTCAGGGAAGTGTCCAGTGTTCCTCATCTCATTAAATGTCTTCAAAGCCTCTAAATGCAAATCTTCCTTGGCAAGTGAACTGATGACCACTGTGTACGTAAAACTATTGGGTGTCACCCCAATATCCAACATCTGGCCCCACAACTCTATGACCCACCCATGAAATGATTTCTTCTGTAGAGATGACAACATAAAGTTGTAAACAGAAGCAGAAAGCATGATCCCTCTTTCTTGTATGGCAGCATAGAAAGACAGCATAGCTTTATGGTGCCCCCATCTAGCATATGAGCACAGCATTGTACCACAAGCAACTTCATCAGGTTCACATCCTGCTTCAAGCATTTCCAAGAAGATTTGCTCAGCCAACTTTATCTTTCCAACTTGCCCATATATCCGGAGAACAATCGTGTAGACTATAACACTTGGGTGGTAGCTAAACTGTTAAATCACAAGCCTATCATTACAAAAAGATCAATTTTCATGTCTCGAATGGATAAGCAAATATGATTAGAATGAAAGGAAGATAGAAGCAAAAAAAGGAATAATGGAATTCCTCACCACAGAAAGGCAAAAGAAAATTCCACAAAAACAGATCAAAATGGTGAATGTATTACCATGTGAGAGGTCAGTAAATAATAAAGACTTAACAAGAAAGGAAAGTATGCATAGTGCCACTCTAACCAAATCCCATTATTTCATCACAAGTAAAGGCTAAAGCATGAATTAGTCGGTAATGGTTTGGACTTTGTTGGAGCTTTTGAATCAGTTTCAAGGACTTCCCATGAAGTTTTCTACGAGAACTATGACAAAACTGTTCGTAAGATTTCTTAATTTTGTATCACCAACAAGACTAATGAAAACCAAATTATTAGACATCCAATAACAGGATGATCAACTTATTTGTGACAAACTATCCATAAAGATTCAAGTTAGACAGTTTGAAGTCTAAAAAATGAGCTGCAAACCTAATAATAGAGGTGCAGCCCATCACCTTCTAATCAAATTTGGGAATCTTAAAGAATTAAATCTAATTGCACGCCAATTCACCAACAACTTAATCGAATATAATACACATTGTAAAAGATAGTCACAAAGATACATTTGCATCCAATACTATCAAATGCAAAAATCAAACAAATTCAAGTCACCTACAGATTCAAAAAACAATCCCTTGATTAAATTTTATTGAGTGCAGGACACAAAAACCTGCCAGAAAAAAGCACATGTGAAGCGAAGAATTACCGATTAGTTAAAACTACAAAAGGCCTGTCCTTGAAATGAAGAAGGAGCAAAAAGCAAGATAAACATACCTGCAACTTCATCCAGGCAAAGAAATCCCGAACCTCCCTCCAGCCCTTTTGCTCCTTCAAAACAACGCACATCTCTCTAAAACTCAACTTTCCCACAAACCCACTCATCACCATCCTCACATCTCTCTCTTCCTCTCTCTTCCCAGCCATGGCTCTCACCGCTTTAATGGCTGCGACCACATGTTTCCCATAGAGATGTCCATTTCTGTCGTCTTTCAAGTACTGTAACATCTGCTCAGGTGTCCTCTTAATCCACTTGGGTGTCATTGCGTGAGGTCCCTGGTTCTTCCTCAGCGCGCTCAGGTATCGAGCTTTGGCCTTGATTATGCGTCGTGCATTGTCGTCTGAGAGTGGGTTTTTGGGGTGCTTTGATTTGGGTTTGGGTTTTGAATCATTGCCATCACTGAGGGACCATGGATCTAGGTGGACCGAACACTCCATGCAAAATTTTCGACCAGCTTTCGGAGCTTTGGGATGGGGTTTTCTTTGGGGAAGAGCATTGAGGAAGGTGGAATTGAGGAATACCGAATCCATGAACTTTAACTTCCCTACTGATCTCGCGTGAAAACTGCAACTTGGAAAGGTTGAGATCGTCTAGTTAAGCTTTTATCTGGAAGAAAAATGGAAGTTCTCCAGAAATTTTATCGACGAAGGAGGGTTTTGGGGAGGGTTTAGCAAATGTATGGGCAGGTTTAAGACGCATGACAGAATCAGGCAGGAGGCAGAGTTTAGGATAAGGGATAATACAATCTAAACTTCACAAATTTAGCGTTCAAATTTTTATATTTTTAATTAAATATTAATTTTATTAGTATTTTATTGATTTAGTTAACAAAAACTTCTACGCGAAACTAAATATTGAGATTAAACTTTGACGTAAATATTGATTTAGTTAACAAAAACTTGTAATGGCTTGAGGTGGGCCCGTGCGGG
>JAOQMM010000007.1:5970919-5981298 GCA_027563515.1 Erythroxylum platyclados
TAGTTCTCATCCATTAGCTATCGATTCAATTAATGACATTTGTAAACTATTACAAAGTGTCATTCCACCTTGGCCAATGATTTCCCTAATCAATATTAATCGAGAACAACAGAACATTCTCCCTAATTACTTTAGTGTGATGAATCCTATCTTGATCACTCAACTACCTCTTTATAGTTCATGCTACATCCAATGCCTACTGATTAAACAACCCATGATTAAATAGATCATAGGTAGTATCAAAACATAGCAATCCCTATACAAGATACTTTAGTGACCTCAAGTTAAAGGATCACTTATACAATCATCACAATGAGAATTCTATAGACATACAAGTAATGTTCCAAATGAATTTCTTATGTCAGGTCTGTTCAGTGAACTTGTTCTCTAACAAGCACCTACACGTTTGTTTAAGTATCTCTATACTTTAGCTTATGAGATACGACTACTTGCTTCGTAAGAAAAATCAAAACGTGTGCTAGTCTTTTTACGTTCTATTAATGTCCAATCATAATAGAACAATGATTAGGAACATTTAGGAATAATACATAAATGAGATATGAATCCCATTATAATTTCATTTGCAATGTACAATTATCCCATAGACTTTAACATATACATCTAAACATGTACAAAATAAAGAATGCCTTTAAATAATTTGTCACTAAACTATAACCAAAGCGATTGGCTGTGGGGCTTAAACCAACAATCTCCTACTTGCACTAAGTCAATCGTTTAAGTATCTCATACCATATCACCATATGATGATTATTCTACTACTAGAACAGTGACTTAATGAGTGAATTCTACAAGATTCTCTATAGTGAGCACTTACTTAAATCTTACAACTCCAATCTTAATTATCATTATAATTAAGAAAAATTGCCTAAACACATTCTTGGATCTTTGATAAGACATCAGTTCCTTATGCATTCCCAATGGCTCTAACGTTCTACAGTACATTACTGTCTTAAACAATGCAATGAACTATATCAAATTCATTAAAGAACTTATTGATCCGATTAATCATTTCCACTAAATGAAAAATGTATTATGGATTAATTAGCAATCATTGCTATATTGGAACCTTTCCAATCTTCAATGATATTGTTCTAAGTAAATAAACTTAATGAGGATTTACTTCTAAAGTAAATATCCTTATCTCCTTGAACTCAAATATCAACTCATACATAAAATAATGGATACCGTTAATATTTCGCAAGTATTTGATATCTTAAATACTAAACACCTTTAGTACATTATCTATGTACTTAGATTTATAATAGTTGAACAACTTACAATCTATCTCTATAGATATAATTCCCATAATTAAGTTGTTATCCTTTCTTATCCAATAAGATTTGTTTTCGGACAACTATATATTTTATTATTATTTTTCAACAATTGAAAGTTAAAATTGTTGTTCTCTATAAGCAATGTGTCTCCACATACTCCCACTAAAGAGGACAACTATACTCCCACTAACCTTCTTGCAGACATGATAAATTCACAATCATCTCCAAACTATTTGAATTCATCATGAAAGTGAATGTTTCAACATTTCGTAACCTTTTAACTATACATCAAATGTATCAATAAAGGCAATAGTTCCAACTGGATGTACTATTATGAGATTTGAACTTTCAAATTCCATCTTACTCCTACTACTTATCTTAAGAACCATTCTCCTATAAGTATACATTGAAACAAACAATTTGTTCAACAACTCTGCAAGATTATATCCAACCTTTGGAAATCTCATAACCTTTTATTACCCAATTTAGTTCTAAACTTAATGGATAATAAATGCTTCAGCTAAGCATTACATCATTAAATCATTAACTTTGACTCTTTTAAAGACTTAGCATTTCATATTTAATATGGAATCTTGCTCATTGATTTAGTTGGAAATATTGAAGGTAAGTCATTGTACTAGGCATCGTTATAGAAGAAATAATATTACATTATACAATATCTCATATTGTATTTTACTCCTTATATAAATCCATACCCTTATGGAATTTTGTTGTGAAGGCTTTTCACCAGAGAATCTCATTCCCTATAGATAATTAAAAATTCAAAACTCACCAAATCGATCTCATCGAAATGCTTTAGCATTCTCAATGCTTAATTTCTACTTAGATTTAAACATTTGAACTTTTCAAAATTTTAAATCATCATTTCATTTAATACATATGACTATAGTACATAAAGTCATTAGTAATATAATGAAATATAATATTATCCTTTTATGAATCGTTATTCCATCCAATACATCATATGTATAAAGTTAACAATTCAATACCATTATCATCCTTTCACCAAAGGTTGATTTGGTAATTGTTCAACTTTACAAGTTTCGCAAGTTTCATACGATTCATAATCAAAAGGATACATATATCCTAATATGTAACTTTATGATTCTCGTTATGTTGATTTAACCAATATGGTATAAAAGGATAATCTCAGTTTTCCAACTTTTAATTCTTGCCACTTATGTTAAACGTAAGTTTGTTTTAATCCAACATATACAAAGGTATAAAATTGGATCAACTACTTTTACTTAATAATCTATTTCTAACCATGCATTAAACATTACAATAACATTAAATCTAAATTCAGTATCAAATACTCATAAGCATGAATTAGAAATACATATGGTCTCTATAATATCACATATAGGTAAGAAAAGTCATGCAATCATTTTCTTCTTATGAAAACTATTATCATACTATAGCAAAGCCTTTAATTGTAGTCCACAATGATCCTTTTAGTAGGCTAAATTAAGTGGGAAAAATCCAATAAGGTACTGTATCTTTCAACTCTACTCCATGTAACCCTTTGCATTTTACTATCATGGTGTTGACATACATCTTATATGTTGTCATCAAAGTTTATGAGACATTAGTCAACTCAAATTGTCAATACATTTTGTCATCTATATGATTTTGACATATCTCTAAAACTTTGTCACCGAATCTGTAATAAGGATTATAGAATAATATATATAACTTTCTGTCTAACTTTTGAGAACTCTTCTCAAATATATCCTAAGTCCTAGAAATTGGGTTCACTAACTTAGTATCAACTATACTAACCAAGGTAAATTCCACTCAGAACAAAATATAAATGAAAGATAAGCAAGTAATTATTTATATGCCATGACTACCAAATCAGATTAGGACTTTAATCGTGTATTTGGTTACTCCCATTATTTTATTCGAAATAATAGCCCTCACTACTATTCAGAAAGATTACCTTAATCTATCTAGTGGGCTAGGATCCCATTCAAATATAGTTAATCTTGAGTTTGCTCAACAAACCAACTAAACTTAAATTAGGTAGATAACAACTTTATCAATCACATCTCATGTAACTCCCAAATCTGTTAGGTGACAACTCTTACCAAAACATATCTTATATGTTATTCCTAACCCAGCCTCTAAATTCATGTGATCATGAGTTTGCTCATCTAAATCACACAAATTTAGTTAAATAGAAGCCACTGTCACAAGACTAAACTTGTTAGGGTTAAAGCGGCCGTGAGTTTGCTCAACATGCCTACAATAAATAGAACTCTAGTTTATTCTTATAACAATGAAAGGCAACAATCATGTTCTCAACGTGTACTTAATATTTTAACTAGGGATTTTAATTTCATTCGTCTCATCAAACACACATATAAAATATACAATTTAACATGCATCTAATATATATATCAACTATATAAATAAAGAATGCATATTATACACTCATAATCAAATTATATGCATAAAACATCAAGCTTCGTTGATTCTAGTTATTGATCTTCATAATCTAAAATAATAATTCCAACTCCTAGGAAAATTAAATTAGATTAAACCTATTGATTTCTAAATATATTAAATTCCTATTCCAAATAAAAATTTAATTTGATTTGAAAACAATTTTCAAATCCAATTAAAAACTATTTCCAATTTATCTTGGCTCCTTTAATAAAATTTTACTGGAAACAATTTTTAATAAATTATTCTACTTGCTTATCATAATTTACAAAAAGTCCTTTTTCAAAATAATATAAGTAACACTTTCTAATCTAATTACAAAACTATTTCTAATCTCACTAGAAATTATTTTTCCTTAATTAGAAAACTATTTTCTAATATTAAAAGGAAATTACTTTCAAAATTAAATAAAGCACCTTTAAATTTAATTGAGAAAGTCCTTTATATTATTTATTTAGAGTTTGATTTCTTAATTAATTATAAAATCTTTCTTTAATAAATTAGAAAACTAATTTGAAAAATATTAAAGAAAGTACATTTTCTTAATTAATAAATGAAAACACTTTTCAAAATTTAAGCAAGAAAAATCCTTTTTTTTTAAATCAAGAAACTTAGTATTCATTAATAAAGAAACAATCGTTTAGAACAATCAAATATGCTCACTACAAGTCACAACTCTTGATTTTTAAGTTTGACTTTAACTAATTATATCACAAACTAATTTCCAACTGTTATTAACTGTTATATCTTTTTTTAGTGAAATCTTAATATATTTTATAATATTTTTATAGCTATATTAGATTACATATATCCTTAGGAAAGTGAGTTTAAATACTTATGATATTCTATTTATTATTATTATATTAATACAAAAATGATATGAGAACATACTTAAATTATTAATAATAGAGTTATGAACGATAATTTAACCTGAAGATTGGGATTTGTTCATGAATCCGTTCCTTGGAATTGGCTTCAACTTCTTAGCTTTTGCGTGTTCCAGTTTTTCCTAGTTTCTTTGTTTACAAGAAACCTGTATTTTTTTTAATGTTATTTTTTTACTGGTCTAATCAATTTATTCTACATTTAAAAAGGTATCAATCAGGCATCACTAATGGACCAAACTTGGGATTTTCTATGTAATCAGCGTCGACGGCCCTTCTGATTCCGAAGTCCACTCGCTTTCTGTCACAAAAATTGAATTCCTAACAAGTGAAGGTCAAGGATTACGTGTAAACTAGCAACCCTTGATCTAAATTGGATCAAGAATTGCATTAAATTGGAAAAGAGAAACTACCTTATCAATCGCGATCCTTCAAATTCACGTGAAATAATAATGGCCCCACATTTTCTTTTTATTTGATAAAAACATCTAATTACATAATTTTAAGTAAGCACAAGGTATCTGAAAATATCAGATGTAAATGCAGCTTCTTTATATCTCACTCACTTTTTTTTTTTTAAGTTATTGGAATCCACCGAAACTCTCTTATTCTTCTTTCTGCACGGGATGACAACTTTTGCTCGTTGATTTAAATTTAGTTATTTTCAATAAGCTGATTTATAGGTTTAGTTTAGATCTAAATTAGTTAAAGATTCAATTATTCTAAATAAAATAATATCATTTTATTTAAAAGAATTAACTTCGAGTAAGCTTAAGTTTGAATAACTTAAATTCAGATTTAATTAAAAAATAAATTATTTTATATTTTTAATTTTAAAAAAAATTATTTTAAAAAAACTGGTAGGTTGCCTTCCCTATTTCTAAATTTATCGTATAATTGAATCTTGGGGAATATATATATAAATTAACATTTCGTTTGGTGAAGTTGTAACTCCTAGTCCTAGAAAAGCTACTTATTCTAACGAATGCGGATTAAGCGTAACCGCCCCATCCACGCATAAAATATTTGGTACAAGAATAACTTGAAAAAACACGAAAGACGCCGGTGAGTTGACTGAAGCTTGAAGGAAGATCATATAGACGGCTTTCACTCCAACAATCCAAACCAAACCAAACGAGCCCAGTTTTCTAGTTATCAAAGGTACACAAATTCTACTCTGCAGCTTTTCTATTTGAGAATAAAACTAACTCGAATTCTCTTTTCATCTTATTTCTTTGTATTGTTTGTTATATTGTTCAATTACTAATTGATATATCAATTTCAAGTTCCATTTTGCGGTTCTATTTACCTCTGCTTTTTCTATTTTATTTTTGCTATATGTTATGATCATCTGATACCTTTTTCGCTATTTGGTAGTAAAGAGAGAGTTGGTTGTTTTGACTTTCTGTGCTGTGAAGATAAGAATTTTCTTTTTGGATTTTTAGTATGTATGTAGTAGGTTCCGTTTGACTTTTGATAGCGGGATCATCAAGTTACCTCTCTCTGTTTCTTCTTTTTCCTCAATTTGCCCATTATGTGAATTACTCATTGGTTTTGAAGGGGATCCAAGTAGCTTTGATTAGGGTTTATGTTTCTTACTATTTAGTTTCTGAGACAATTCGTAGGCAAGTTTTGGCACTCAAAATTTTGATGTTTGCGGTTGGAAGAACGAAGATATTAGGGGGTGTCTTTTGATTAATGGGGTTTGGGAGACATAGTTTACTCTCTCCGTAGTTTGTCTTTTATCGCCGAACATGATAAATGAATAATAGCTTTTAAGAAACTGTTCTTTTTTTTTTAATATTTCAAATTATTTAGTCTGATATTGTTTTCCAAACATGAAAGGCAAACCTGCTGGGTGATTTTCTTCTTTACCCATATTTCCTCTACAAGACTAGGCATTGCACAGGAGTATTATGTTCTATCTGCAGCTGGTTATTTGATTTTCAGGTCATCGAAGTCAGAATATTTGATCTTAAATCTTCGAAAAGATCAAACATGAGTGATAATTTGATGGATAAGGTTAGTGCTTTTGGTGAACGCCTCAAGATTGGAGGGGCTGAGGTAGGCAGAAAAATGACTGCTGGCATGAGCTCTATGAGTTTCAAGATGAAGGAGCTATTCCAAGGTCCTAACCAGGCTGATAAAATTGTTGAGGATGCAACTGCCGAGACACTTGATGAGCCTGATTGGGCCATGAATCTTGAAATATGCGACATGATAAATCATGAAAGAGTCAGCAGTGTTGAATTAGTTCGGTCCATCAAGAAGCGGATTATGATGAAGAATGCTAGGGTTCAATACTTGACGTTGATGCTGCTTGAAACATGTGTCAAGAACTGTGAAAAGGCTTTTTCTGAGGTAGCAGCTGAGAGGGTACTTGATGAGATGGTGAAGCTGATTGATGATCCTCAGACTGTGGTTAATAATCGGAACAAGGCTCTAACTCTGATTGAATCATGGGGGGAATCAACAAGCGAGCTGCGTTATCTACCTGTGTATGAGGAAACATACAAGGTATCTCTTAATCTTTTTTGTCTTAATGATTTGACCTTTTACATGGTAGTTTTGAAAACCCGGGAAAGGAAAGGCAGTTTCTAATTATATTTTGGGTCCATTAAGAATATTCTACTGTACAGGCCAGTCATAGTTATCTAATATTTAGCTTACAAAGGCATCTGGCTCATCTTCTTCAGCCATTTACCCTGCCCTCGGTGAACTAGAATTTGATATCAGTATCTGGTAATTTGCGCCTGTTTTTTAGGTAGAGGTGGAGTCTACTTGCTTACTTAACTGCAAGTCCTAGCCTGAGAATAAGAGATGGATAAAACTCAGTTTGGGTAATTAGGTTTAGAAGCATTTTAGGTGCACTTAAGCCAGTTAAATTAGATCTATTTGTTGCTATATTTAATGAAGAAATTTTCACATTGCATCCTATAGGCGTTAAAGATAAGAAGTTACAATCTTCAACTTTTATGCATTAAATGTCTGATTGTTATGCCTATGGTTGGTGGCAACCAAGGCTTTCTTACCATTGCATTGATTATTTTATTACTAGCTTCTTGTATTTGAATGTAAAAAATTAGGACATCTGAGTATGCATATTTATTTGTGTTTTGGGATATTATCACTGCCATGGCCAATCAATAACTTGTGGCTGACTCTCTTGTTTTTCTTCTTCTCTTGGACATATTTAAAGAGCTTGAAATCACGAGGTATCCGATTTCCTGGTCGTGACAATGAAAGTTTAGCACCTATTTTCACCCCTGCTCGATCAGTTACTGCTTCTGAAGTGGAGGCAAGTCTTGTCCAGCAAATTCAGCATGATATCCCTGTGCAAAGCTTTACGGCTGAGCAAACAAAGGAAACATTTGATGTTGCTAGAAATAGTATAGAGCTTCTCACCACAGTATTGTCTTCCTCACCACAGCAAGATGCTTTAGAGGTAACTTTTATCTTATAGTTAATCTGAATGTCCTACCAAGACAATGTGGATGCCATGATATGCTAGTTATAGAATAATTCATCGCCTTGGTTCTACTTGTTGTGTGAAGTGCCTGAAAACTGCATGGGGTTATCATCTTAAAATGTTTTACCGCATTGGGGCTTTATTAGTTGTTATGATTTAATGGATATGTCATCAGTAATGAAACTGCTTTTCTTATTTCCTAGGCCTGTTAAGGTTTTATGTATGCTTGAGTTGAGTGAAGTGTTCTATTATGCCATTCTAGTTTGTTGGAGATACAGAAGTTCGTCCCATACTGATTCTTCTTTTGCTACTGCATTCTCCTCTTTTTATTTTAATATATCATATTGATCAAGAAATGCAAAGCACTGCTATTGTTTTCTACGAATCAGGATGAACTTTGATGAAATGTTTTGTAAAGAAGCTAAGATTGTTTTTTGTAGGACATAGGAAGTGGCTTAATTTTGTCCACTACATATTGTGTTACTTTTGCTATGTCAAAAACATGTAATAAAGAGTAACCAGTGATGCATGATAATGTAGTAGGCTGTACGTAGCTTGTACTGTCATAATTACTTCATACTATTAAAATAGTTAATAGTGTCTGTCTATAAGCCATCAAAATTATATGAAACAATCAAGTTATTTGGTCACATTTTGAAAAAATCTATATTATACTTCTTATTAATATTCTTGATCTTGCAGATTATGCAAAATGAAGTGATCATATTTAGTATCAGTTTTATTGATTATCAGATGTTCTTATGAAACTTTTATGACATTATTTGTCACTGAAAAGTACTCGAAGGAGAATAGATGGTACAACAATATCCTATTGTAATTCTTAGATCAATTAGATATATTATACTATTAAAAAGAGTTGCACTAGCCCTTTACTTTCTCGAGTAATCTTTTATTGTGATGGAGGGGAATAATCTTTTGTCTATATTAATTTCCTATTTCAGTAATCTTCTTTTTATATTTTTATTACAAACCTTGTACATATGAAGAAAAATCAATCATTTTTCCTTGCATCGACTTTGTTGGAAATCCAATAATAACATTGCTTTATCTTTTCTTCTGCTTTTCATATTTCTGTTTTTAATCTTCTAACTTAACAGACCTTTTGTGCAATTTACTCATGTTAAATGTTAGGTAATGTAAAAGATGTTCGTATATTTTTGTTGAATTTGATTGTGAGAGTTGCATTGTGATACTTAAAATATCAAGAGAATGAGACTCAAATTTAAACTAAGTTGACTAAAATAAGAAATCAGCATAAGGAGGATGGTGTCTTATATTGTTTTCCCTTTTCCCTTTTTATTGCTTATCTGTTGAATTTCTTTGTTATTGCTTCATTGTCAATATCCAAGAAGTATTGACTTTTTGTATTGACCAGAAAAAAAAAATATTGTGCAGAAGGTAGTTTAATATTTAATCTATATACTGATTTCTTATGACAAAAATTTCTTTTGCATTGTTTTATTAGCATGAGGTTTGTTGGTTTAATCTTAATAAGATTCATTCGTTTTGCAGTTATCTATTGATATGACCCTGAGGAAGCCATTTCCTTGATAATATTGCTAGTGTAATTGATTAAAGACAAATAACAGAATTTTTGTTGTTGGCAATCCTGATAAATTACATACAAATTGGTGAATTGGGGCCATAGCATTGAAGGTATTTACTTCTGAATATTATAGTTTAAGAGATTGCCGAACATTGGACTTTAGTTTCCAAGTATGCATAAAAATTGTTAATTTACTCAGACTACCTATTCATCCACCCAGATAAGAAAGGTTACTTGGTTTAAAACCAATTTGGAAGCAGACTTGTTTTTGATTATCACTTCTGTTATCCTGTTATTTATGTCTTGTAGTGCTTAATTAAAATAGGGTTGGTATGATGTTAAATTCCATATCAATTCCAAAAGTAAGGCACCACTCTTCTAGTAAAATGGCTTAATACAATTTTAGCAAACAACAAATTAAGTTGGCATGATCCAATTGTTTTATTAGTTTAAGAAGAGCTTTTCAAATTTTATCTATCCCAAGCTAATTGATAAAAAAAATGGACAAAGATTACTTGGTTTAGAAATTATCCCAAATCATTGAACATATGGTTGTGTGTTAATGGTTACTGATTAGGAAGTGAGGGAAGGTACTCATTAATTATATAGGATTTTTTATGTTCTCTGTCAATCCTCCGCTCATTTCTAGCTATTATACTGTATCCAGTAGGGCAGTAACCTGTCGTCTTGCATAT
>JAOQMM010000007.1:6014178-6026782 GCA_027563515.1 Erythroxylum platyclados
GCTAATAACGATAACTTTCCATAAATAGAAGATCATGTCCATAAATAGCAGATCATGTTCACATTCTACTTTCAACATTAAGTTTTGATGGAAACCATAGTGAGACATCAGTAGCCCATGATGAAGTTGTGGTTGCTGGTAAGCTAAGGGAAGTTTAAAAGGGAGAGGTTTTTCAAGAGCAAAGTGGGACTAATTCATTTGTATTGGACATACTAGTCTTGTGTGATTCAAAGCATGCATTCTTTAGTGATCATCTTAAATATGCAAGCTAGTTTTGGCTACTATATTAGATAAGTGAACAAATTGATGAATAAATTAGTAAGTAGGCATACGTACATTGTAAAAGATTAAAAGGTGCACCATGAGTTTGGTGCTTTAGGCCGATATTTCAAGTCTAGTTAGTGGGCGGGGTAGAGTTTCATGTATTTGTCGCATGAATAAGTTGTGACTAACAAGAAGTTTATATGGAATGGAGCTAGTTTTGAGGATAATTGTGTAATGTAGATAACAGTGGAAATCGATAGTTTTTAATGTGGATTTGGCTTACGAATGTATTTATGTGTTGGTTTAGTTTGGAAATTGCCTTTGTGGTGGTGGTTCATATGGTGATCACTTGTTATATGGTAGTTTAGGCTTAATTCTTCTCTCTGTTCGTCAAAAGTCAATTGCAAAAGCTTCGTGAGAAGCTTGCCAACTATAAGGACAAGGCCTTAGCAAGTTGTTGAACTTCTTAAAGTGCCAAAATATACCTATAATTATATTCTTAAACTAACATATCTGAAAGATGCAAAACATGCATAAAAATACCACAATGATGCCAAATGAAGATATAAAGCAACCATTGATTGAAAAGGTCTACCATCAGGTAAATAAGCAACCCAAAGTAGATATTCAACAAAAAAAAAAAGGTATGTAGATATGATCAATATCCAAAAATTATAAATTGTTCAGAATTCTAGGAAAAGAATTGGACATACGACCTAGAGATTCCTCGTCTTTTTGATATTGTTACTTCCATCAGCATTGTCTGAGGTTGACTTTTCTTCATCATCAAGAAGACCCATGAAATCGTCTTTGTTGGCCTTTGCACTTGTTATTGGCTTTTTGGACGTCTTGGGAATGTCTTTTAAGTGATCAATGGTCAACTTTGGATGAGATCTTTGCAAGCTTGAAACCTGCCAATGAATGAGTGCGCAACTTTGTCATAGTTCCATATTTCAATGGTTTGGCTCCTTAAAGAAGCACGACACACAACAAGCTTAAATGATTTACCATACAATATGACTCCTATTGATGTACTCACATTAATCCTTTAGGTTATTCACTAGGCCTGTCAAGAACTCCATGTTCTGTTGCAAGTTTGCATGACTTTGGGCTTTTTTCTTCTTTTCTTCAATGCACCGCCCTCCTTCCACAAGAAGTTGTTGAATTTTTAAAGATTACAGTTGACAAATTAAGCTTGTCAAACTCCATCACAACCTTTTCATTCCATATTGTTTGAGCTTCCAATGCCTAATTATGCTAATTCTTATAAGTATATGTAAATAACAAGTGAGCCAAGTTAATCCCATACCTAGATGATGTTATGCTTTGAGTGTCTCGTGATAGTTTCCCATTCAACATTGTTCAAATATTGCATACCTTTTGGTAATATCACCATGCTATAGATTTGCGATGCAACACCATCAAACCCATAAACAAAATCTGCAACCCTTATGGTCTAAGGGGGATAAAAAAGACTTCATCTTCATGGCGAGGTGTCTCCCTTTGTTGCAGAAGGAAGGTGCAGAGAATTGCTCAAGTTCAATGCTAACAAGATCCAATTGAATGATAAGTGGCTTATGGAAGGCTTGAACTTTTGGTAGATCTATTATTTTCTCTTTGTGGGAGGTCTTCTTCGATGATTTCAAAGATTTGCTTTTGTCTTTCCTACCTTTTTCCTTGCTATGGTTCTTTTGCATCTTTTTTTCTTACTAGGTTCCACATATTTGTCATGAAACTTCTCAACCTTAGAGGCTATTCTATCAAATCCATCTCTCCAAATGAAAACAGGTAATGCGTAAGCGAAGGAGAAAACCATATTAGTGTTAGAAACATGCTTATTTTGTAAACCTACAAGTTTGTTTATCTGAGACTCCACTTCCAAAAACATATCCTCTACTAGCAAGTCATCGAGAGAAGATATAGTTTTACTTCTCTCCACCAAAACTTTGTTTAGCTTGCTATCAAGTTGTTAGGCTTGTGTCTTCTATTGAAATTTGGGTTTGAATCCATCTCCTTTTAGACCCGTCCTCTAGAGATAAAATGAAGAATTTCTTTTTGCATCCTCCATAAGGACCAATTAGTGCAGGAGTTGATTATTGAAAAGTTTAGTTCTTTAAACTTGTGAAAGATGTACATGAAGCTTTTATGTTGAAATGTTGGAGATAATGTAGACATCCATGGTTGACGGACATTTAACATGTTCTTTGAATTAAGGGGTTATTAAATAAATGATAGCATCGGAGGCATGATTGAGGGAGATAACATTTAATGTGCGTCGATATGTTTTTTTATCAAGTATGCTGATACTATCACATGAATCTCAAACAAGTTCTATAAATTATCTTGCAGAGAGCTTTTGAAAACATACAGTAGACAGGGAAATTTTAACGTCTGTGAAGTTCCTGCTTTAATTTTTTTTTAATTTGGTTAATAAGGGGATGCTTTGTTAAGTAAATAAAGCTTGGTAACCAAAGGAAAAACTGCTGGCATCCTCCTTTTTTAAAAAAAGAACCTTTTAGGTTTTCGGTACATCAGGAAATGTTAAGGTCATTTTTCTAATGGAGATTTGCCTTTGGGTGGAGGAAACATTAATGTGTTGGTCACCTGGAAAATTTCAATGCCTCTATATCTAAGCATGTATTGATGAAAAAGAGTTTAGAGTTTATAAAAAAATAACAAAGGGCAAATCACTCAACTTCAAGCTTTAAAATGGTAGAATAAAGAGTAGGAGTTGAGGTGACAGCAAGGTTAAAAAAAGCTAAAATGTACCTTATGCTAGGTTTTTCTTATTATAAAGGGAGTGATATTAAATTTTTTATATATTATCTTAGTTTGTTTATGGCTTAAGCTTATTTAAGAATAAAGAATCCTTATTAGAGTAAGATTTTTGATATTTTAGTTGGGAATCCCTGTACTGCTAGGATAAGGGTTCTGAGAACCTTTCTTTATATATATGTGTACTCAGCCCTTCAATAAAAGAAAAAAAAAACTGAATTTTATCTACAAACTTGAGTTTTCAACTACAAATTGTGATGCTTTTTTTATGAGTGATTCTTAGACTCTAGGAGTAAGTAATTCCCTACCTTCCATTGCTTGTTTACTTTGCTAAAATTCCCACAACCAAAGATAAAAAATTTCAACCATGTCAAACTTGAAGTTTCAGAAAAGTAAATGGGTATTCCGAACTGAAATTCCAACAGCCAAATTTTATAAATATTGGCTAGGAACTTCCTTCCAATCATCTTGACATTATTAAAAGGTTTGTGTGGTTCTCTACATTGGAACTTTTTATTGAATACTTCTGCAAAATGATACATTATTGTTACACCTCGTGTTATTGATAAAGGGGGAAAATTAATGGCAAAGGACAATGAAATAACATGCAGATGATGAAACATTTGAGTGTGATTTTTTGGTCAATTTTTTCGTTTAGTTGGGATTAGATTTTGTTTTTGTTGCAATCAGGTATTCAGTAGCTTTTTTGCTTATTAATATTTTTAGGGTGTTGATTTCCTAGTTACTTAAAGCTTGTGTGGATTTGTACTGATGGCTTATTTTGAAATGCTGTGACTTTTTCTTGTATGCTATTGAATTATCCAGTAGTGAGTTCCTGGATATAGAACCAAGATTTTAATTTATCCTAATTTTTGAAATTTGTAAAGCTAGTAATTTTTTGCTTATTAATTTTTTAGGGTGTTGATTTCCTAGTTACTATAAGCTTGTGTAGATTTGTACTGATGGCTTATTTTGAAATGCTGTGACTTTTTCTTGTATTTTATTGAATTATCCACTAGTGAGTTCCTGGATATAGAACCAAAATTTTGATTTATCCTAATTTGTGAAATTTGTAAAGCTAATAGTTTTTTGTTTTTCCAAGGGACGATCCTACTATCAGTTCTAGAACATGTTTAATTTTAACTAGGTATAATCTTTTTGTTTTTAATTATTGAGATCTAATGAATTTGTTGAAAGAGAGAAATCATTAAAGTCGAGCTTCTGTTATTACTTTATAAATGGCTAACAGGTCTGTAATACTTGTTAGATTAAGTGCACATTTAATGTGACTTATCATATAACTGTGAAAATAATTTGATTGCAAGTATGATTAATTTTATTTTAGATTTATGTCATTGCACATGTTAGCCTTAACATTGTGACGCTTGGTGTAGTGAGTTCATTTTATCAAGTCCATTCATCATCTTACAAAAGAAGTCAAGACGTCTTGAACTTTTGCTAGTCTATTCTTTTTGATGTAGCTTTTGCAATCAATAGCTAAATATGAAAAGGCTTAACTAATTTACAATGATTCAGTAAGTTTAAATATTGGAAATACTTTTTTTGTCTTTTAAATTATTTGTTAACTAATTTATAACGATTCAGTAAGTTTAAATACTGGAAGTACTTCTTATGTCTTTTAAATTATTTGTGTTGGGAACCTATTGTGATATTTTCTGCTTTTGTTTTGTAGCTCTTAATAGCTTTGATGAAGGTCCTCCATTTACTCTTCAGAGGCTTTGCGAGGTGATTTTTATGCGTACTATATTATTAAATTTTCCTTCCAATTATCCTCTCATTATACCATTTCTCACCATTTGGGTCAGACTTTCTAGTTGAGCTTGACAAAATCATAAGTTGAAAGATGAATAATTATTGTGCTTGGCGCTTGACATTTGAAGTTGTCCACTCAGGAGTGATTTAAAATTGTTATGATGCTGATGAAGTTCATTTACTGAAGATCAATGCATTACTTAAACCGATGTTAGTTTCTTGGTCATAAGATGGCAATCTAGTTAATAAATGTAACTGCTTACAATTTTAGCTTCTATGCCCAGAACCTGCAGACAAATATTAACTGCTTTTCATTTCTTTTATTTGTTCATGATTGTGGATCTAACATGTTCATTTATTTAATATAAGACTTTTAATGGTTAGCTTTTATAATCAGCAGATTCTCTTGGGTGCAAGAAGCATCTACCCAAATCTATCAAAGCTTGCCTTAGCACTTGAAAAGGTTTGTGTACATCATTGATTATGTACTTTGTTCTTAATTTCTTTTTCCATCATTACTATATCCATTTGCCAACTCCCCTTCTTCTTCTTCAAATTTTTATTTAACAGTACTTTAACTTGGTTTGAACACATCTGGAACATTTTTAGCCCAAACCCATCAATTAAGGCATTTTGATATATTCAATTTGTATTTCTATTTTTTGTTCGAGTCTCCTATTTTTCAAGATACTATGTCCTGTTTAGTCGTGAAAAAAGTTAGTTCATTTCTAATTTTAGGATTTTGGTTAACATTGAATGACAGCTTTTCACTAAGCAAAAGCCTATATTATTACATAATAGATACGTATATTACCCTCGAAATAGTATAGTAAACATCATTAGTATTGTTTTATGATACACAAAAGGCAGTATGATAAAACACAATTATATACATACATTAAACTAGATGAATCTGCATAAGTAAATTATAAATGTATAGAAGATTTCACTTCTTATTTTCTTGTGAAAATAATTTGCAAATTAGATGAGTGGTGAAAGATATATAGTGGTTAGAGAATTCTTATTGAAAACAATTTATAATAGTTCAACCAAAAAAGTCTTAGTCTATGTTTACTCCCCAAGTTCTATTTAGAAATTCACTATCTTCTTCTTTGAATGGGTGAAGAGGAATCAGAGGTAAAGAGAAACTCTTACAGATCTTGTTAAAGGTCAAGAGGAATCTTCACAATATATATCCTAAACAATTTCTCCAATTATAATACTTACACAATAATTTAACTCAAGATATTCATCTTTTACTCATATTAATGAACAATTGCTCAATATATGTTATGTCATGCATGCATACACTCTATCCTTTTAAGGCTTTTAGCAACTTTCTAGTATACCCAAGATCCTTCTAATAACTCATATGTGGTTTATTTATACTCAAAACAACTGAAAATAGTCATTAAAAATAAAAATTAATCGTTATAATGAGTAATAACAATAGCAGTGGTCGACCATTCTTCCACATTAGTCGACCAATGTGGTTACAAATTCACGGTAAATATTTTTAAAAGAGACTAGTCAATTACATTGCCACATTGGTCTTATAAACTTTTTGAAAGAAATTTTTAAAAAATTCAGGTTTTTTTCAAAGATCAAAACACATTCTAATGCTTTAGTCTTATGGGACCTTTTCTTTAACATAAAGATGGGACAAAATATTTTAAGTCTTCCAATTTGATGTTTCTTATTTTAGTCTAACTATTAATCCTTCTAATTTAGTCCTTGAGCTTTATTAGTCACTCTGTGTTAGGATTTTTGTTTATGTAGTTACAAAAATCCTATGTGGTGTCAATGGAATTCAAGCTATCCATGCAGTTGTGAATGACGTTTGTCCTTACTTGGATGTAGGATTCTGTTAAGAACATTAATGGAAGTCCTAACATAAAGTGATTATTGAAGTTCAAGGACTGAAACAGGATGTATTATTAAGTTAAAAGACTGAAAATATGGTTGTTCTACACAAAGATATGCCAAAGTTATTACAATACAATTTGTGCACAGCCTCAAGCTCTAGAAATGGCATATACTAAATGCCTGACAGTAGTGCCCTATTTGAGTAGTCTGCATACATCTTATCAGCTGGACAACTGATGGAGGAGCTGAAATTAAGTTCTTTTAACATATAGAATAATTTTGGAAAATTTAGTTCCTTATGTATTTTCAATTTTAGACTTCTCGATAACTATATATTCTGTATTACTAATTGAAAGTAGGGAAACCTAGTATAAGAACCCAGACAGCAATTGGCAGCATTGACTTTTTTTTTCCTTGTCCTTTTTCTGATACGAGTTTTCTCAAACATAATCCTTATTGTTCCAGCCCAAATCACCCAAATTTCAGCCCTAGTTTGTAGAAAATTGCTGCTCTAGGGAAATAGGCATAATTATGGAAAAAGAAAACCTAGTCTAAATAGAACAATAGAATAAAACTAATATTTTTTGGACAAGAAAATAAATTGCCCAAAATTAATCTATATTACAGAACAAAGTTTCAGCTTCTGTATGAACAATAGTGCAAGGTCTCTTATTTAATGAAATCTTTTAATTTTCGAAAAGAAAAAAAAATAGTGCAAGGTCTCTCACAAATTTTAAGGGTGCTGTTGTGTTGATGCTATGTGGGTAATTTGGGCATACACCTATGATTTGCTAGTTTTCTATCTTCTTTAGGTTAGTTGTGAATGACGTGTGTCCTTACTTGGATGTTGTAGGATTCTGTTAACAACATTAATGGAAGTCCTAACATAAAGTGATTATTGAAGTTCAATGACTGAAACAGGATGTATTATTAAGTTAAACTACTGAAAATATGGTTGTTCTACACAAAGATATGCCAAAGTTATTACAATACAATTTGTGCACAGCTTCAAGCTCTAGAAGTGGCATATTACTAAATACCTGAGAGTAGTGCCCTATTTGAGTAGTCTGCATACATCTTATCAGCTGGACAACTGATGGAGGAGCTGAAATTAAGTTCTTTTAACATATAGAATAATTTTGGAAGATTTAGTTCCTTATGTATTTTCAATTTTAGACTTCTCAATAACTATATATTCTGTATTACTAATAGAAAGTAGGGAAACCTAGTATAAGAACCTGAAGACAGCAATTGGGAGCATTTACTTTTTTTTTTCTTCTCTTTTTTCTGATACGACGAGTTTTCTCATACATAATCCTTATTGTTCCAGCCTAAATCACACAAATTTCAGCCCTAGCTTGTAGAAACTCTAGGGAAATAGGCATAATTATGGAAAAGAAAACCTAGTCTAAATAGAACAATAGAATAAAGCTAATATTTTTTGGACAAGAAAATAAATGTGCCCAAAAATTAATCTATATTACAGAACAAAATTTCAGCTTCTGTATGAACAATAGTGCAAGGTCTCTTATTTAATGAAATCTTTTAATTTTCGAAAAAAAAAAAATAGTGCAAGGTCTCTCACAAATTTTAAGGGTGCTGTTGTGTTTATGTTATGTCGGTAATTTGGGCATACACATATGATTTGCTAGTTTTCTATCTTCTTTAGGTTAGAATTCGAACAAGCACTCTTATGTCCCAAATGATTCTTATCTTACTGAATATACCTCGCAAACTATTGAATTATTAGCTTTCATTTTGATGCGTGCTTTTTTATCCTAATGTCTTGATGTTAGAAGTACTGACTGACAATTTATGTCCAGAATTTGCTGGTTACCTCTATGTTAAACATCTGCACTGATCCGTATCCACAAGAGATTCAAAGGCCTGACAACCTCGACAAGGATAACAAGGAATCACATCAGCAGCCGAACCCAACACAGAATGGAGTGGAATCCACGGTTGTTGATGGGGATGAGGAAATGACTGAAGTAGGGGAAGCTGACGGAGAAAATGATATGACCATCCATATGGATGCTTTGGAGGAAATGGTTGGATCATCAGAAACAAATTCGGCTACAGCTGAAAATCCTTAGCACATGTTCCTATCCTATCATATCCTATACACTGAAAGTTGGTGATGACTTCATGCAATTGATATGCTTCATACTATTGAGGAAACTTACCAAGTTTTGTACTTGTACAATGTGGGAACATGTTCTGATCCTTATGCGCGAAATCTTTGGTCTTCATGAAGTTGGTAACAGCAAGCGAAAACATAGTTCTGTAGCATTTGGAGTCATAATGTTGTTACAGCCCGTTTAAAAGTCTCGAAGATCTTAATGCAATCGTCAATAATACTCGAATGTTTTGGTTTCTTTGGGGAAAAATGGTGGCAAAACGTTTTTGAGTTATTAGTTTGAAGTTTTGAGTGGATGCTGCTTGTTTTGTTATTTTTTGCTGGAGACGTGATCTAAGCGTGTTCCCAAATTAGTTTAGTCATCGCTTCGCTGCGTATTGCTTCTTCATGATCGCCCTATCTCAAGCCATAGCCACGCCATCTCATATTTCTCCCCTTGTTGCCAGTCCCCGCTTATTCTAAATGATGCTGGTTCAACGAATTTGTTATGATATTCTATTTAACACTACTGAAATTTCAACTTCTAACTGAAAGGGGAAACCTTTGGCCAAATTTGTTTCCAGTTTTTCGTTAACTTTTCTTTGATATTGGTCTAGAAGGGTTCAACCTGAATTCCATATTTTCTAAAATGTTGGCTTCTATGAGACTTTTCTAAGATGTTGGCTTCTATGATACTTTTCTAAGTCTTAAGTGGTCAAAACGTGGTTTTTATCAAAATGGGTTTTATGTTTATATATAGGTAGGAATGACAAAAGGTCTTGTTGGGCTTTAGATCCCATGTGGTCCAAGTTTAGCCGAAAATATTTTTTAAAGCTCTGGTCTGGTCTGAAATTCGACTGTGCTTGAGGTGATCCAAAAATCGATTAGGTTTAAGTGGTTTGAATCGAATTTAATGAATTAAGCTTTAATTATATTAAAATTGAACTAGATTGGATTACGTCCAAAATTTTAATCCTTTTTAAAAAATATTAAATAGTCCAAAGTTTTATTAAGTGAAGTCTAAGTTAAAAGGTTTAATTCTTTAAAAAATATTAAATGTTCCAAGGTTCAATTAGGACGAATCAAGTTCAAAAGCCTAATGTTTTGGATGTGTAATTGTGATAAAGACACAAATCCTTTATTTCCTTACCAAAAGCTTTTATTTATATTATTCTAGGTTAAGGGTGTGCTAATAATTATATTTGTGCTAGTAAGTATATTAACTCGTTATGCTCTTCTTTTATAACAATCAATTCTTTATCTATAATCTTTATTATTTTCTTCAAGAATCTTATTGTTTTAAGAGTCCTCGACATATTAAATATTAAAATGCGAATAAAGCATTAAAAGTGAAGCGACAATAAAGTAATAGTTAAAGTAAATAAAAGCAAATATTGAATACTATAACTTGATAAGCGGTAGAGCTAACCGCTATAGGTTATATAATATATGAAATATTACGCATTGATGGGCAATAAGTTGATAGCTACAAGTTGTAATTTACAAGAAAGAAAATAAGCAAATAAGAATTCTTGAGGAGCAGTAGAAGGTTTTGATCCAATGTTTCAAGAGAAGTTTTGGTTTTAAGGCTTTGTTTTTTGGCTTTAGGCAAATAATGTTACAAGGCTTTGGCTTTGTGCAAATAGGGGAGAGGCAGAAGAGAGAGCTTGGAAGAAGAAGAAGCTCGTTTAATAGCTAGTACAAGTGGTTGGATATCCTTTTTGGACTTTTCATATAATCAATATCTTCATAATGGTTCTTCAGCTTTACGGAGTCATTTGGTTATGCCATAGTCTTCTTGCTGTAGGATTATGTCAACTTTTGTTGATAAATTGTTTTTTTAAACTTTAGGAATCTCCCAATTATGAATAGACTTTCAAAGATTAAAGTTATTCTTTTATTGTTTATTATGTGCTTCTTACCTTAGTAAGGTGCCTTGGTACCAAAGAGTAGTGCTTCTTGAGAGTGTAAGGAGAGTATTGGATCTTTTTATTTGAGATGATTGGTTTCATTCAACTAAGGGTAGGTAGTCCCAATAGTTTGAGCCAAAGAGTGGCTTATAAGTCTATTGGTTTAGCCTACTCATAATTGGAGAGATCAATATTTTTAAAGAAATGTATTTTTTATGAGATCTAAATCTAACTTTAGTGTATCCACCTCTAGTGCTAACAAAAGGATTGTGAACAACATTGAAACAATAATTAAAATTTTCAAAATTTCAATTTATAATCAAAATTAAAACTTTTTTTTCCAAAAACTGTTACAACATCAAAACAAAGGAATGTGATATTCCTCTCAAAGCCTTTTGAAACCATCTACTATTGACCCAAAGCTTAATGAACAAATACAAAGATAAAAGCTTCAAATACATTCATATAGGATTATTGCAATTAAGAGTAAATCCCCTTATTAAAGAAAGGTTAAACACTTTCGTATTAATGGTATTAAGAGATGCTAAGTTCTATGACCTTCAAGATTCACTATTAAGTTCAATAGAGTCCAATCTCTATACAGGTCCCATATCCTTTGATTGTTACACAAACCTAAGGATTTTCCCTATGGATAAAAATATTTTAGATTATTTGTTATTGCACGTAAAAACCCACATTTATAAAATGAACACATAATCAATTCCTTTATCATTAATTTACAAAATACAAAGTCATAAACACTACATTTGCCTTTGAAGCCCTGATACATAGCCAAAAAGGTAAAACCCTATTTTAGTAAATAGATTTGACAAAGTCTTAAAATGTAATCCCAAAGTCCATAAAACAGAAAGATATTAGCCTGCCTGAAGAGTGGATACTTGAAAGTGAAGTTGATCCAGGTCTATCTGTGCCTTTGATTCCAAATACAAGCATTAAAGATATAAAGTAATACAAAGATGGTAAAGTAAAGCTCTCTTTTAGTAGAAAATCAATAAGCTCTAAATTTGACGATAGTTCCTGAACTTCTACTACTGACCTAAAAAGAGTCTCTAGGATCCCTTCTGCGATAAAAATCCCTAGTAAAGATTTGCTTAAGAATTTAATGGCTGATATCTCGTCTTCAAGCCTTTAAGAAGGGGATTAAAACAAACACATTCCGTAACCTATTTACAAAAATAATGAACAAAAATCTCTCTCAATGTCACCAACATTTTCCTTAATAACAAAAAATGTTAATAATGAATTGTTTTATGTTAGAGAAAAAATTTGAAGTTAATAAAGAATATTTTCACCATGAATTTTATTCTTTAGAAAACAAAGAGAAAAGATTATGGTTTTTTAACAAATTTTTAAAACAAAGAAAATAAATTCAAGAAAAATATTATGAGTTTGTCAATAACCATAGGGTGCACATTTTTCTTTGATTTGTTTGAGATATATTCCCAAGAAAATAACATAAGATACACTTTTAATCCATTAATTATAACATCAAAACAAAGGTGTGGGAAACTGCAACATAAGAGAAATTGTAGTTTAAAAACCCTCCTTTATCTGAAAATAAAATTCTTTACAAACAAAATATAGTCATAGCTTCCCTTTTGAAAATAAAAATGAAGGTGAGAACGTGATCCCAAAAGGTATAGAAAATATTATGTGTCAAAACAATTACACCAATAGTTACTTGCATACAGTAGGAGGAGAACTATCTAGGATGGAGAAAACTTTAGAAAATCCTATAGTTATAACTAAGAAAGATTTGATAAAGACTTGAATATTTATGACAGGACTCCATCCTATCGAATCAGGCGACCTGCCCGGCATTCCATGAAGACCCTTCAGTGGATATCTAGTCCCACTGGAAGCATCTCCATGAAGC
>JAOQMM010000007.1:6026882-6037556 GCA_027563515.1 Erythroxylum platyclados
TTTATCCGATTACACTATTTTCTTAAATCATCAACATATATTCATACTTAGGAAACATTACAACATAATGAGGTTCAAGGTCTTACAATTTAGGCCTTATGAAGTATCTAATAGCAACTCGAATCAATCTAGAATGAAAGATAATGAAGAATTTGTCAATGCAATTCAAAGCCAATTAAATAGGATAAATGCAAATATTGTCTCTAACTCCCCTAAAAATTCAACATCCTAAACCTTAAACACCATCCAAACTAAGAGCTAAGGTAGGATCAAAACTAGTAGCTCTGAAGAAGTTGATATAATTAAACAAGATAGCAAAACCAAGTCTAATAACTTTCAACCTCCTTTCCTAGTATTGGAAAAACTTCATTGACAAAATAAATTGTCCCTGGTATAGATATTGATCAAAAACCTAATGTCTTATAACAGACTAGGTATAACTTATTGTTACTATATGAATAGAATAAATATGCTTCAATAAACGACACCTATAAAAGCTAATTAGGAATCACTAACCATACTATAGGTGAGTTACTGATAGTCAAGCTTTTCAAGAAATTGAAAGGTTGGTGATATTACCACTTAACTGAATCTCAAAGACTTCATATTATTAAAGCCATTAGAGTTAATGAAGGAGTTGAGATAATATTATATGAGAATAGTGAGCCTATACAAGATGCTATCCTAACTTTGATATTAGCAATCTCTTTACATTTTAGAGACGACCCCTTACACTTGAAAGATAAAAATGATGAGTTATTGTCCAACCTTAGGTACATAAAAAGTTTAGATTTCAAATGGTACAAAGACATATTTTTAACTAGAGTTACGTCAAGAGAAGATTCAAACCAAATCTTTTGGAACTATAAGTTCTTAGCAAGACTTCCTCCTCTATTAGATGAATAAGTGAGAAATAAGATTAGAGAAAGCCACAGTAACCAAATTCCCTACAATAGATTGACCTTTGGCAAGTTAATTATACACTAAAAGAAGTATTAAAATTTTTCTAAGATATGAAACTTCAAAAACAGTTAAATTATGAAATTTAAGAAACAAAAAGGGATCAAGAACTTTCTTCCAACGATTTGATATTTCTTATAACAATAGTCATAAAAGCTATAGAGAATAATAATAGAACATATTATAGGTGAAGAAAAAGGACATACGAGAAAAATACTTCTTTGATGTGATCAGATGCTATTTCAAAAATTTGATAATGCTAATATTGAGTCAAATCCCAAATTGGTTTACATTTAAAAACTAGCAATAAAAACCGAAGACAATGCGTAGGAACCAAAGTTCTTTCTTCAAAAATGCAGTTTAAACTAAAATTGGTTAACCTTTTAAATTGATAGAATGGAAACAATTATTCTATCCTAAATCCTGACTGCTAATTGAACCTTAAAAATAGTACTTATACTCCTTCCAGTATATGATACAAATTTCGGTGAAGAGAGAAGTAAAAAAGAAAATCAAAATCACACCATTAGACTCTCCACCAGTTATTTCTGATGGTGATGGAGGCATTTTATATAACAAGTACCTAACAACAGGTAGTGAAAGAGGAGAAGATGAATTGATGTATTGTTTAGCTTTTTGAAAGAAATGAGGTTGACCTTCTTATTGGGGGGTTGAGATTGAGATGTGTTTTGAAATCACTACTATGTTTGAAAGATCAATGTTCTTTCTTTTCCTTCCTAACATAAACCCCAAAACAATCACAAAAAGAAAGTTCCTAAAATAATTTCCATATCTAATAGTCATAAAAGCTATAGAGAATAATAATAGCACATATTAAAGGTGAAGAAAAAGGACATATCACAAAAATGTTGTTGAATAAATAAACAACTTAAAAACTTAGAACTAGATCAATAAATATGAGATAAAATTCAAGTTTTAATGGGTACAAATAGTGAAAAATATAAGGATCACTTTAATAAAGAAATTGATAATGAAGCATTAGGATTAGAAATTGGTAGCCCTACTAGCAGTGATGAAATAATAGATAATGATAAACTAGAAGAATAAGAAAAAAAATTAATGTTCTAAAAAAAGATCAAAAATTCCCATTAGAAGTGGAATACCTTCTTAAACCCCTAGTCAAAGCCAACCATCAACATCCTCATCTACCTACAATTTGACAAACATATTAGATAAAGCTAAGAAAAACAAAAATTTAGAATTAAAGATATCTATTCTATATCAAGAAATAACAATCATAAAATAAGAACTAAAAATGATAAAACAAAAATAAAAAGAAGATAGTTAAATTATTAAAAAAATGCTATGATAAATTAATAGGGAAGAACATGCATCAAATAAAGAAATTATGAAAACCTTGAGCCTAGGAATAATAAAAAACTAGCTGAAGAGTTTTTATTCATACTCAACCAAATAACAACTCAAAAGTATTTTGTTCGCATAACACTTAAAATTAGTTAAGATTTTCATATTGATACTATTGCACTATTTGATATAGGATTTGATTTAAATTGTATTGAAAAATGAATAGTTCCCACAAAACTATTGCAAAAAATCCAAGAAATACTAGCCGCTAACAATTCAAAGCTTAGGATAAATTACAAAACCGACGCTTATATTTGCCAAAATGAATTTTTTATTAAAATTTCCTTTATGATGGTAGAAGATATTCACCACATGGTTATTTTAAGAACTCCCTTCATAACGCTAATTACCCTTTACATAGTGAGCCAAGATAATTTTTCAAGAAAACTAACAATAAAAGACTATTTTTTCCTTTTACAGAAAATAAAAAACTAAGAATATAAATTTGACAAAGCCTTATCAATTTACAAAAACCTACTAAATAATGTAATCAACGTAAAGCAAAAAATTCTAACATATTTGAAGAAAGATGTTGTAACTGAGAGAATTAAAAAAAATAAAATATGAGAAAATAAAAAATAAAATTTTGTAAGAAATTATTGAAAGTGAAATATGTGTTGATATACCCAATACTTTTCAAAATAGGAAACAACATATTATATATTTGCCTTAGAAAAAAATATTTTAATGAAAAACAAATTTTTATTAAAAGTTCGTCTCACTCAAATGAACAATGACTTGAAACAATTTTGCAAACATGAAATCAATTATTTGTTAAAGAAAAGGTTAATCTTTCCATCTAGGTGTCCATGAAGTTGTATACCCTTTTATGTAAATGAAAATTTTGAAAAAGAAAGTGGTGTTCCTAGATTTGTAATAAATTACTAGCCTCTCAATAAAGAATTGAAATGGATTAGGTATCATAGTCCTAATAAGAAAGATTTGCTTCAAATAATTTATAATTCTTAAATATACTCAAAATTTGATATGGAAGTCCAAATATACTTTAAAGACATATACATAATTACTTTTATTATTCCATTCAAGCAGTCGAATTGGAATGTGATACCTTTTGGATTAACAAATGCTCTTTTTGAATTTTAAAGAATGATGAGTGAAATATTTACCCTATATTTTGAATTCTACATTGTTTACATAATTGATGTGTTAATATTTTCTTCAATAATAGAACAAAAAATGGTTTGATACATCATTTTCCTAATTTTCATGGTCTTGGTAGGAGTTTGGTAGATGCAAAAAATGGTGAAGCACTATTTGAAAAGACTCTCGAGGAGGCAAGGGCCTTAATTAAGCATATGGCAACAAACACTCAATAATTTGGAATTCACGACAACATTCGTAGAGTAAATTAAGTAAAAAATTCATCCATAGAATATAGTTTAGATGAACTAACATCTTTTGTTAAACAGATTATTGTAGGGTATGAACAGGTGAAAGCTTACGGGATATGTGCCAATGCAAACTATCTGACAATTGTTTGCCTAGCTCTTTAGGATGGAAACATGAAGTATGTTAATGCTGGGGGAGGTAACTTTTCCTAATAGTACAATCCATATTCCCAAACTTATAACCGAAGTTGGAAAGATCACCTGAACCTAAGTTATGGAGGGAATTGGCAGTGGAAATACTTCCTACATAGCCCCTAGGGTGTACAACAATTTTAGCCCAAACCATAAGCCTCCTCCTCTAACTTAGGTATATCATTAGAGGATATGGTTAAGCCTCTTGCTACTAATACTTTGCAATTCTAGTGAGATGTGAAACAATTATAGTAGGGAATAAGATCATAATTTCAAGTGGAAAGGTCTAACTTTAATAATTTGGAGAACCAAGTGAGATAGATGAAAATTGCTATCAACCATTTAGAATCATAAAGTGGAGGAAAATTGCCATCTCAACTTGAGGTAAATCTAAAGATTGTCAGTGCGGTGACCTTAAGGAGTGGTAGGAAGCTTAAGGATCCTAAAAGGACCCCATATAAGATGGCCAACAAAGAAGATATTGTGAAGGAGTTAGGAGAAGAAGGAGATCCCTTATCTAGTTTAAAGGTAAATGCTGAATTCCCAACTGTAGTTAAGAAAAATCCTCCGTCTTTTCCCAACAGTTTAGCAAATTTGAACAAGGAGTTTTTGGAAAATTTTCAGAAGGTAGAAGTAAATGTACCTTTGCTTGACGCAATTAAGCAAGTTCAAAGGTATGCAAAATTCCTTAAGTAGATATGATAATAATTTGGCAGACATGTGAAGGGATTTATTGCAAAAATAGCTAAAAATGGTTGATTGTGTTTTATATTAAAAATAACTTGAACTACACTTGTTAGTTAAAATAGTTATATTTTAGTGCATATAGGAAGTTTGTGGAAAATCATATATGCATAGCTAAAAAGAACATTTGTATTTGAGGTTTTGGCCGGATCAAATGCTTATTTTAGTATGTAATCCAAACAACTAATTATGGAAGCTGCTTTTGGAAAGCAAATTTCTAGTCCTAATATTTTACCATCTTTATGTGAATATAAATCATTCCAAATGAGTTCACAAAATATCATAAAATAACTATACTTGTTACATTGATGGATTTCAATAACAATATATAAGGATGCAAATCTAGTAGGATACCCCTTAAATAAAAACGTAATCAGGCTCATATTTACTTGTGGACTTTTATATTAATTGGTAGCATTTTAATTTCTCTTTCTTCTAATGACAATTATATAACAGCTCGTGTAGAAATGTCATGGAGATGAAACAAACAGAAACATACTTCATATGTCAAGAGAAAACAATTGGAATAGGAACTTAGGATTTTCATCATCCTCGGCAAAGTTTGTACTTGCCAATGTTTCATGTAGGTCTCTTTTCATTTTCTGGGTCATCTTAGAGCTGCTTCAAATTACAGTGAGTGCATTTTTCTTATAAATTTTCATCTAGATTAGCTTAGTTTTAAAATTTTCTACTTCTCTTAAGTTATAGTAAAAGATGATGAAGAAGCTTCAAATCTAGAATCAGACTTTGGAAATCTCTCACTCACTAAGAACCACTGTCATTGTATTGTATAGAAACCATTCAATAACAAAACTGAGCATCCAAAGGATAAAGTCATGAGCAATAGTTCAAGCACAAATGATGAAGGGCTATCCAACTCCTCCACTGCCGCCGCTCCTACGTTTACTGCGGCCCCCGATCGTCCTACAACCTTGAATGTACTTACACTGACTTGCTCACCATTTCATAGGAATGTTATACATTAATACTGCTTCTTATGTCTGCACTAATATGCGTATAGATATAAACCTAATGTATCAAGTATGATTAGGTGGAGTCAATTCAACAGGGGACATCTTCATTAATCAATTATGAGCAACAACCACAGATGATCTTGAACGTTCGGAATGAATCCGTGCTTCCTTTCCAAAGTGATGGATTTCATGTTGAGTATGTAATTAACATCTTGATTTGGCATGCTTAATTATTTCTCATTGAATATGATTTCCTTGCTTGAATAATTTCCGTTTTGTTTCAGTACATTGCATTTGCATATCATAAAAATATACAGTTGATTATATATAGGCCACAAAGGATCGATATGCCAACTCATGGGGCAGCATTAGCATTGAGAGGTGCCGAGAACTCCACGTACAACTTGCCCACATCAAATCTGCCTCCTGAGTTCCGATTGGAATCTTCTTTCAGACTTCAAGTTCCCCAGTTACGTCACTTTCACCATCATCAGGTAGTTAATTATAAGGATGCGATTTAGGTTTCTTTGTGTTGGTTAATTAGTATAGTTGATTTCATTAGTTCGTTCGTTAATCTTTAGGATCCACGCGGAAGCACTAATATAAGAGTAACGTGGGGTCATTGGCATCCAAACAATCAAAGAATTACGAACGAAACTTCATCAACAATGAGGTATGGTTTAATTTCCTGGGAATTCATTTATTTTCTTGTGATACATCAGAATGCACGAATATGCATTCACCTATCGAAAGTTAAAATGTTAAGGTAAGACCATGTCCCAAGGTTGTCCAAGGCCTAAAATGCCAAGTTTAACGCTAGCCTAATTCATGTGGGTCATTTGAAAATATCCTATTTATTAGTTAAGAGCAAGGTTGTGTACTAATGGACCTTTTCAGATTCCGCATCTCAGCGAAATTTTTACTAAGTGTTGTTGTTATTGTTGTTACACATATATATAGCTCTTGACATGGTGCATACAAATAGACTCTATATATATATATATATGTATATATATATAGTTAGATTTTACGACTTTGGAAGGGAAGATGTTAAAATCATCACCCTACTCTTTCGATTTCCGTAAGTTTCTGATGAATCTTATCTGTATTGTTTTCTTATTCATGCTATAAATATTTTGGATTAATGTGTCCCATGATTAGATTAAATGGTTAATGAAAGATGGCAAATGTAAAGTAGTTATGAGCAGTATGACAAGCCGTAATATGGATATAACCACATAAGTAACATAACATAGAGAGTGCACGTTAACAGTAACAATCACTGATATTGCAGGGTTTTCTAATTTAAATAGATGTCACATTCATGCTCCAGTTCTTCCACTCATTCGAGATGTACTGCCTCATTATTAGTCTACTTTTCCATATTTAATTACACATTTGGGTTCTTACAAATTATTATTTCATTTCCTATTTTAGGTCACAAGAACAAGATCCTCATTTTCAAGAGCTATTGAGTGAATCCATCGGATCAAGAGGGTTTTATCCAAGTAGAGGCATTTCCTACCCTTTTCAGCATCATGATATTCCAATTCAACAAGTATGCATCTACTCCAAATTACTGAACCAACAAATTTATTAATCCATTCCAGGTTTTCAACAAACTTTTACATCTTCCACATGTTTTGTTTTTAGAATGCACACATCCGATATTGCTCTCAAAAACGTATAGTATTTTTAACCAACCATGTTAAGTCTATTTTCGTTAGGATATGCATATGTGGACATATATAAGCTTGAATAGAAATATATTATTTTTACTTCTTTGCGGATTACTATGAATAACCCATTCCAGAAATTAAATTTGATAACTTGATCCTAACCTGTATCATAAGCTAAAATCATTGCTACAGGAAAATAGATGTTGGTAAAATCACGGCATGCAATTAAAATCTTCCTACGTGTTTAACCACGTAGAAAGAAATACGGACTTGGCCAGATTGTTTTCAGCAATTTTTTAAAATTAAAAATATAGATCAACTTATTTTTTAATTGAGTCCGAGTTTGGGTCGCTCAGGCCTAGGCTTATCCGAGGCTCAACTTTTTTAAATAAAATGATGTTGTTTTGTTTAGAATAATTGAGTCTCAAGTCAATATGAGCCTAAGCTTTATCAATAAACTGACCTATTAAAAACAACTAAATTTAAACTCATAGGTTAAAAATTGTCATTCCTGATTAAATATTTGAAACAAATATCAACTTCTAGGTTGCTAATTGGCCAGCTCAAGTTCAATCATCTGCGAGTCCAACTAATCTCAGCCCCACCAACTCAAGGTACGTACTTAAATTTAACTTAATTTGATAAATATTATTTACTTAAAATCTATGAAATAAATAATTGGCAATATTGAAAGGCTGTTAATTTTAGGCATTTGTGCAGGTCACAGAACAGTACAGTTTATGATCCTATGTATGAAACAATTGGACTGCCTGCGGATCCACATTTAAGAGTGTTTGTTATTAGGCCTAATCATGGTACGTCATAATTTTATATTTTATTTCTCCATTGTGCAGACTTATATCTGCCATATAAGAATCTTAGTTAATTAACTACCATCAATTTATTTTACAATTAATTTTTGTCGAGGGCTTGTGATTCCAGGTACTCGTTGATCGTATATTGTCTAACCCATCATACCTAAACGCGTTCCAAGTTCAAACTATAGAAGGAAGGAAGGAAGAAGCCAAGTTCTAATTCTAAAATATCATTATTTTTCCTATGTTAATTACAATGCATGCTTGTCTTGGACAAAAAGATGTGAAACCTAAAACAAATAATTTTATGAAAGGAGAAGTATACTTCATCTCTCCTTATTTATTGATCAAGATTTACACATGTTATTGTTGCATTTGGCAACGAATTAGATAATAATTTGAAATCTCGATGGCATATTACCTTCTTCCTTTGATCTCTTAGTGCACAAAGCGATTCTCAATTCTTGATGTAACATTTATTAGTATCTTCTCTTTTTGCGAAATTAAAATGAATTGTATTAACTAACTTCACAATAAAGGTATAAAAGAGGACACTACAATAAAAACCACATTTGACTACAAAAAAAATCGTCATTAAAAGTCCTAAAATCGTCGCTAATAGTAATTAGTCAAGATTTATATTCGCCGTCAAATTCCCGTAGTTGAAAATTCTAGGCCACGGTTTTCTCTAATTGCCGTTAATAGTCTTCTCTTATGCTTTATTTTCGTAGTGAAAAACTATTAGCAACATTTTGGGAAATCGTCGTCAATATATTTTGGTTACACT
The DNA here is from genome assembly GCA_027563515.1 of Erythroxylum platyclados. Lineage (NCBI taxonomy): Eukaryota > Viridiplantae > Streptophyta > Magnoliopsida > Malpighiales > Erythroxylaceae > Erythroxylum > Erythroxylum platyclados. The sequence continues at coordinate 6,035,769 of JAOQMM010000007.1, forward strand.
TAGTTTTTGTAGCTAAAAATTATCAATTATGTTTTCGGAAACGTAGCCAAAAGTTTTTAGCTACAGTTAAAAAAATGTAATCAAAGGTTTTTAGCTACGTTTATGAAAACGTAGATAAACGTTTTTTGCTACATTTTGTAAAATATAGTTAAATTTTTAATATACATTTTAATGAAATGTTATACCATGTTAATTATAATTATTTCTGGCATTTTTAATCCATATTATTATGTATAATATTTAGATTTTTTGTTGTTAATTTATTATACAAAAATAATTGATAATTCGAAGCACTGTATATGAAAAGTAAAATATCATTAAATTATACTAACAAAAAGAATATTCTTCGTCTACAAGATTTTAATTACAACCTTAACAATTCTTATAGACAAAATAATAAATATAGAGAAGAGTTTACAAATTATAAATGCTAAGATAAATTATGAAAAAAATTACAATATAACTTGAACGACTAGCTAGGTTTGTCCATGTCGATGAGAGCAACTTCATACCTTAGCCATCATATATGAAAGATAAGTCATGAGAATCATGAAAGAAACTTCAAGATCGGTAAAGTGCCATTAAATGTCCCTTCGATTGGGAGGTTTTACACAAGAAGTTGTGCATATGTTGTTAAAGATTAATGAGATTGTCATAAAAAGAAACTGCAAACATCTACAAAGGAAGCAACAAGAGTTGTGATAGGAAAGCAGGAAGACGACAACAGATAGGGGTGATTATTTTGTTTTCAATATGTGGTAACCAACTATTAAAACCAAACCTTCAGTAGGAACCCCACCAAGGCCTTTCACAATATTCTCATCATCCAAAGTAGAGAACATAGTGCAGAACCAACAACAGAGCGTAATAACTTGAAGATTCTGGCGAGCGCATCACAACGCTGCCAAAATAAAACTAGACTAAACTATAGTCATTAGCAAGCCTAGGTCGAATCTACAGGGAATGCTTAGTAATTTTTCGTAAACAAAATTAATTGATGCAATGGAAAATATAAAGTGGGGGATTTTTGGATTGAAAATAACTAAACAAACAAGTAAGATAAAAGTAATGCAAACAATGTATCAATAATGATTAAACGAGTTAAAAAAGTAACAATTATGTGTGAAATCTAGTTCTTAGATCAATCTCAGCCTAAGTACGATTAAGCATTTTTCATTGTTACCAAGTCTTAATTGTTTCTTTAGGACTATTGATCATGAATTAACAACAGGCTCTGTTAATCCTGGTTTTCCCTTAAATTGTGTTTAGCTAAAACATGCTCTTTAACTAAACCTAACTATCAGACAACCTAGAGCAAGCTCTCTAGATTTAAAGTGACAGCAGCATTACGATGTGGAAAACAGATCAATCTAGGCAGTAATCTCACAAGCTCGAATTAACCAACCTATCTTATGAAGTTCCTAACGATTTGATACCATTAGTTGCTACTCATGAACACCCAAAATAACTATTATGTATTATACCAATGTTTCTAGCTTATAGGTTTACAAATGAATATTTAAAGAAAACCATTGAAAGCATTTTCAACATTCTTTACCACGGTTAACACCTCCAAACATGAATAATTCAACATATGTGCTAAAACATAGTTCAAGCTACAACTCAATATGCCAAAAGAAAAATATTTTCAGAATATTCATTCACATAACCCATCTTCGGTTTATACAAAATTTTATAAACAATCCACAGATACAAGATTAAAACATGAAACAATGAGAAAAATGGTTTAACCATGACTCCCTTGGCTTTGATATCACCTTGAAAGAT
>JAOQMM010000007.1:6051709-6065412 GCA_027563515.1 Erythroxylum platyclados
CACATATAAAACTTATACCTCAGAAATCTCCAAGATTTCCCAAACCGATAAACTTACAGGTAGCTCCTGTTTCTCGAACTCCGTTTCAGATGACTCCTCTAGAGTTGAGAGAGCTGAAGATCCAGCTACAACAATTGCTGGATAAGGGGTTTATCAGGCCTAGCAGTTCACTCTGGGGAGCACCAGTCCTGTTTGTGAAGAAGAAGGACGATACACTCCAGATGTGTTTGGATTATAGACAACTTAACCGGGTAACTATTAAGAACAAGTATCTATTGCCCCGGATTGAGGACTTGTTTGATCAGTTGAAGGGGGCAGGTGTGTTCACTAAGATAGATTTGAGATCTGAATACTACCAGCTTCGGGTTAAAGATGTGGATGTTCCGAACACTGCGTTCAAGACTCGGTATGGGCACTACAAGTTCTTGGTAATGCCATTTGAGTTGACTAATGCACCAGCGACATTAATGGATTTGATGAATCGGGTGTTTAGACCCTTCTTAGACCAGTTTGTGATGGTGTTTATAGATGATATACTGGTCTATTCGCAGACTAAGGAGAATCATGAGAGGCATTTAAGGATAGTGTTGCAGACACTGCAGGAGAATCAGTTGTTTACTAAGTTCAATAAGTGCGAGTTTTGGCTCCGAGAGGTGGCATTTTTAGGGCATATCATGTCAACTCAGGAGATCAGAGTGGAACCGAGCAAGATTGTGACAATTCTAGATTGGAAGCTGCCTCAGAATGTGACAGAGGTGAGGAGTTTCTTGGGTTTGGTTGACTATTACCGACAATTTGTGAAGGGCTTTTCAGTTATAGCCTCTACATTGACTAAATTGCTTCGAAAGGGGGGTCAGGTTTGAGTGATCTGAGAGTTGTCAGCACAATTTTGAGCAACTGAAGAGGATGCTAAATGAGGCTCCTATTCTGACTCAATCTAGGTCGAGTAAGGAGTTTGTTTTATATACTAATCCTTCCCGAGTAGGGTTGGGTTGTGTGCTGATCCAGAAGGGTAAAGTGGTGGCATATGCTTCGAGGCAGTTGAAGTCCCATAAGTTGAACTATCTAATGCATGACTTGGAGTTAGCAACAGTAGTATTTACCCTAAAGATCTGGCGACATTACTTGTATGGTGAAAAATGTCAGATATTCACAGACTATAAGAGTCTGAAATACCTGCTCACACAAAAAGAGCTTGATTTGAGACAGCAGCAATGGCTAGAGCTTTTTAAAGATTACGACTGCATTGTGAATTACCATCCGGATAAGGCCAATATGGTCGCAGATGAGTTGAGCCGGAAGTCGATAGCGGCGTTATCAGTATCAGTACAATCAGGAGAGTGAGATGTGGCTGCTAGTGACAATTTGGTAGCTCAGTTGAGAGCTAGATCACTCCTGAAACAGGAAATATGTGATGGGCGGGGGTTGAATGAGAGATTACAGCAGATTGTTATGGATACTCAACAAGGAAGGTAGCCTAAGTATACAGTAACTGAGTTGGGAGATTTGTACTATTAGGGTCGGTAGTGTGTGTCGGATCAGGCTAAGCTGAAGCAGAAGTTATTGTCAAAAGCTCACGATACAGTTTTCACCATGCACCCTGGTAGAAACAAAATGTATCAGAATCTCAGGCAGTATTATTGGTGGCCCGGCATGAAGTAGGATGTACTGAAGTATGTAGCTAAGTGCTTGACCTGTCAGCAGGTAAAGGCTGAGCATCAGGTCCCCTCTAGTTTGTTGCATTCTCTCCCGATTCCTCAGTGGAAGTGGGAGAATGTCACTATGAATTTTGTGACTTGACTTCCTCTCACTTAGAGGAAGCATGATGCGGTGTGGGTGATCGTTGATCAATTCACCAAGTCAGCCCATTTTTTACCTGTCCGCATGGATTACTCATTAAAGAGATTGGTAAAGTTATATGTGGCTGAGATTGTGAGGTTACACGGAGTGCTAGTGTTAATAGTATCAAACAGAGATCCTCGATTCACATCGAGATTTTGGAGGAATCTACAAAAGGCTCTCGGTACTCAGTTGCGGTTCAGTACAGCCTTCCACCCTCAGACAGATGGGCAATCAGAGAGAGTGATTCAGATTTTGAAAGATATGTTCGGAGTTGTGTGCTGGACTTTCCCAGAAGTTGGGATCAGTACGTGGCGCTGATGAATTTTACGAACTACAACAGTCACCAGACTAGTATTGAGATGACATCCTATGAGACATTATATGGTAGGAGATGTCGGCCTCCAATGTGCTGGACAGAGTTTGGTGAGCATAGGCTGCTTGGGTCAGATTTTATTAAGGATACGAAAGAGAAAATGCAGTTAATTTAGTAGAGATTGAAGGCTGCCAGTGACCCACAGCAATCCTACGCTGATTTGAAGCGTAAGGAGATTGAGTTTGAAGATAGGGATAGAGTATTCCTTAAAGTGTCACCGTGGAAGCATTTGTTTCGTTTCGGGTATAAAGGAAAGTTGAGTCCACGTTTTATTAGTCCCTATGAGGTTTTGAAGAGAGTGGGCCCAGTAGCATATCAGCTAGCATTGCCTGGAGAGCTGGCCAAATTACATGACGTATTTCATGTGTCGATATTGAGGACATACCGATCGGATGTGTCGCACAAGATTCCGGTTCAGTAGATTCAAGTGCAACCAGACTGCTCATATGAGAAAGGATCGGTAGCAATTATGGCCAAAGAGGTGAGACAACTCAAGAACAAGCAAGTGCCACTCGTGAAAGTGCTTTAGCAATACCACGGACTCAAGGAGGCGACGTGGGAGCCAGAAGTAACGATGTGGGCCCAGCATCCACAACTATTCTGATCAAGTAAAATTCAACGACGAATTTATTTTAAGGGTGGAATTGTAATAACCTAAAGTATACCCTAATAGGAATAAAGTGTGAATTTTGTTATAAAATAAGGAGACATTTAGTGTAAATTGTGTGAAATTTTGGTTATATGGACGAGTTAGGTTGTGGTTTCTGCCAAATTCAGTCCCCTAAAAGGAATATGTAATGTTAGAATCCTTGCATGAGTCTTTGAGGTTCATTGATGTAGAGTAAGAGTGAAGTAAAATATGATCATTGTGGGTGAAGTAGATCTACCAGACAGGTATCAGTTTTTTAATCATATATTGATATAGAGACATCCAAATAGGATGATCTTGGATTCGTTGGAAACTACCCATATAGGACTTGAATTGATGTAATGATAAAATCTGTCTCTCAGGGTTTTGAATTATGGATTGAAGTTGACAATCTCTAATATTTTTGGTATATCTCTCGAAATACTAATATCAAAATGTCTAATCTTGGTTTCATTAGAAAGCTAAGACAGAAAGGAACAATTGTTTGAAAAATCATATTGCCAAAAAACCTCAGCTTTTATGTTCAAATGGCCAGATAAGAATTAGGTTATGAGAAACCAATAAAATGGAGTCATTTATCCATGGATCCCACACTATTCACTAAAATAGAACTACATCGTTTTATTAGCCTAAATCTCATAATAAATCCCTAAATTACAGATCAAACTAAGAAAAAAAGGAGAGTCATGAGAAGTGAAGCTTGAGAAAGAAGAAGGACATTTGGAGAAGATTAATGCTATTTTTCTTGAAAGTTTTCAAAGAAGCTTAGAGAGGAAAAAAGCAAGTTTTCTTATATTTTTAGATATATTTGTCTTGATTTTCTTCTCCTTTCTTTATGTGGCACATCTTCCTATTTATATAGATGGTGTGGGAGTTGATTTATGGGTTGTATATGTAAAAAAAAGAGAACTAAGCAAAAAAAAGCTTGAAGATGAAAAGAGGAAGTTACTTAACTAAAATATGGAAAGTCCAAATTAAGGTATGGAAAGTCCAAGTGGGATTGCATACAAGGCCGAAACCCTAACTCAAAACGAGGGAGAAAATTTGAACTTTCCATACCTTAATCAAGTAACTTCATTTTTTCACCTTCAAGATTCCTTTGCTTAGTTTTTCTCTTTTCCCTACATATACAACCCATAAATCAACTCCCACACCATCTACATAAATAGAAGAGATATGCTATATGAAGAAAGGAGAAGAAAATCAAGCCAAACACATCCAAAAACTTGAGAAAACTTACCTCACTTTTTTCCTCTCCAAGCTTCCTTGAAAACTTCCAAGAAAAATAACTTCAATCTTCTTCAAATCTCCTTCTTCCTCAAGCTTCACCTCTCACAACTCTCCCTTTTTTTCTCTTAGTTTGGTATGCAATTTAGAAATCTATTATGAGATTTAAGCTAATAAAACGATGTAATTCTATTTAAGTGAATAGTTTGAGACCCATAGACAAATGACTCCATCTTATTGGTTTCTCCTAACTTGATTCTTGTCTGACCATTTGAACATAAAAATTGAGATTTTTGACAATATGATCTTCTAAACAATTACTCCTCTTTGTCTTAACTTTATAATGAAACCAAGATTAAGTATTTTGGTGTAGTATTCCTAGAGATATACCCAAAATACTAGGAATTGTCCAAAAACAAGGACAGAAATTCAAAGTCAACTTCAAGCCAGAATTCAACACCCTGAGAGACAGATTTCATCATCACATCCCTCACATCAATTCAAGTCTTATGTATGTAGTTTCCAACGAATCCAAGATCATCCTATTTGGATGTCTCTAGGTCAATATATGACTAAAAAACTGATACCTGTCCGGTAGATCTACTCCATCCATAAGGATCATATTTTACTTCATTTACTTCACTTTTACTCTAAATCAATAAACCTCAAAGACCCACGCAAGGGTTCTAACATTGCATATTCCCTCTAGGGGGCTGAATTTGGCGAAAACCACAACCTAACTCATCCATATAACCAAAATTCCACACAATTTACACTAAATGTCTCCTTATCTTATGACAGAATTCACACTCTATTTCTACTAGGGTATATACCTTGAGTTATTACACAGAGTGTTATTTATCTTACCAAAAACGATGCGTATTACTCCAAAACTAAGCATATTAGTGTAAAGTACCACCACATCAAAGGCACTGTTGCCGCCGAAGAAATTGTTGTAAGGAAAATTCACACGTCTGACAATCCTACAAATATGTTGACTAAGCCATTACCTATCGCTAAGTTCAAGAATTGCTTAAACTTAGTTAGTGTTCGTAGCATTTGATTCCGCTTCGAAGTTTTATATGGCAATGAGTAACTCTCAAATTATTGAGTATATGACTTAAACTCTTCTTCGTCAACATTAAATAATTATCGAGTATATAACTCAAACTCTTCTTTATCAACAATAAATGTTGACTTATTTACTAAAGAATCTAAGGTCAAACTTCTCAAATCAAACATTTAATGCTCCAATCAATGCAATATTTTTTTGTTAGACAACTCAACCATTTTTTGCCAACTTAAAAAAAAATTAGCTTATGGTGTAAGACAAAAGTGATGAGAATTTAAAAATTATAAATACATCTTTAGCCGCTCCATTTTTCATGCATGAAACACTAAGAAATTTACAAGAATTTGAGAATTTATCTTCACCATATTAGCTCAAATTTATATTCACTTTTATTTTAAAAGAGAGTTGTATTTTGTAAGATTATATACAAAACTTATATCCTTGTTATGCTTAGAGGCTTTAATTTGTACCCTTCTCTCTTATAATGAATTTTTCACTCATCGTCATCCATGAAAGTAGCCCAATTTTGGTAAATCATATAAATCCTTGTGTTTTATATTTACTACTATTCTTGCCCAAATTTATTTTACTTTTCATTCATTTTGATCTTGATCCTGCTTTCACTATCACCTTATATCATAACACTAAGCATAACAAGGATATAAATTTTGTGTATAATCTCACAAAATAAAATTCTCCTAAAATAAAAATGAATACAAATTTGAGTCAATATGGTGAAGATAAACTCTCAAATTTTTGCAAGTTTTATGGTATTTCATGCATGAAAAATAGAGAGACTTAAGATGTATTTATAATACCAACTTTACCTTGCATCATAAGCTAATTTGTCTTCAAATTCGACAAGAAATAATTGAGTAATTCACCAAAAAAACATGACATTAATTGGAGCATTAAATTTTTGGCTTGAAAAGTTTGACCTTAAATTCTTTAGCAAATAAGTCAACATTTATTATTAATGAAGAAGATTTTGAGTCATATACTCAACAATCATTTAATGTTGGCAAAGAAGAATTTGAATCAAATACTCAATAAAAACTCAACCATTCACAAAACAATGGATCAACGTTCCAAGGATTTGCTTAACTCATCTTTTCATATTCTAGAACAAATATGGTTTTACCATGTCAAAAGCTTTCCAACAATTCTAAAACAATTAAAGGTTTATTTATGATAGAACTTGGACATCTTCGATGAATGGGGGTTAAAATGTCAACTATTATAAAATCTTATTTGATTTTAAAATTTTGAAGATTTATAATCTCAATTCTAAAAATTTTAATTAACAACAAATAAAAAATCTTAATCTAATTATAGAATTAGAATATTAATCTAATATTACTATTAAAAATATGATTTCTAAGCTTTTTTTAATTTAAGTTTATAAAAACTAAGATCACTTCAATTTCATAGCATAATTTACGTATAAAATATAATAAAACATAAATCATAATTTATATTTTAATACAAAACTTAATCATTTTTTTATCATTTTTCTCATATTGTTTCTAATAATAGCTTATTATAACCATTGTACTTGTATACATACTTGACCTCTGCCAATATTTATAAAATATGTTAAGAAAATTCTTAAGTGGTGTATAGAGGGTTAGGTAAGAATTTTCCTTTTTTTGGAGCCTAAATCTATTTGCAAAAGTATTTAGATTTTTTTAGTTATAATTATAATTAATTTTGATTAAATATCAATTAGATTCAAATAAAATCTGATATCTCATATTGATCCTCATTTATTAAATATTTTATATTTAATCCTAAATTTTGTCAAGTTTAATTTAATTCAAAACATATTTTTTCTCTTCAACTCACTCTTTATATATGACCTATTATGTTTTTAAATATGTTGGTAATAAATATAAATAACCCTAAATTATGTTTAACATTATATAAATTAAACTCTTTTAATTAATTATTAATTATTTAATTAAATAATCAATATTTATAAATTGAGATTGACATATAATAAAATACATGACCACCCAATCAAAATGGTTTTAACTAAACATTCCATATATGATTCTTTTTTGTATAATTTAATTATTTCATCACATAATTTTCTAATCAGTGATAGAGCATAGATATAATCAATATCTACTCTATTTGAATTCAATGATATTAGTTCTCTACTATTAATAATTAATTCTACTAATAATATTTAAAAAGTACTATCAAATCATCATTTTACCTTAGCTAAAAATTTCTTAAATTAATACTAATTGAGAACAAGGAACCGTTCTTCCTAATAATTTTAATGTGATAAATTTTATATTAATCACTCAACTATCTCCATAAATTCACACTACATCTGATGGCCTCCAATTGAGCAACCTTTGAGTATAATAAGTCATAAATAGTAGCAAACTATAACAATCCTTATATAACACATTTTAGAAATCTCAAGTTAAAATATTATTTATACAATTATCACAATAAAAATTTTTATACATAAATAAAGTTCTCAATGGAATTCACATATAAGTCTAGTTTAGTAAATTTGTTATCTAATAAGAACTTATATGTTTATTTAAGTATCTCTATACTTTAATTTATGAGATTGATTATTTCATTCGTAGAAGAAATATAGATCATAATTATGAGATTTATATTATATTTATTTATTACCTCTAAATTATTCGTCATAATTTCACTTTTATTATATATTTATCTCATGAACTTTATCGTATACATGTAAATATCTATAAAAGAAATAATGCCTTTTAATAATTATGCCACTAAAATACAACTAACCAATTGAGTATAAGACAAAACAACTACTATTTTATTACCATTAAAATCATAGGTTTAAACTTGCATGATTGAACATATAACAAATTCCTACCCCCCAATTTAACTATATTTCTCTATGAGCTTGGTGCTCTTAATAATGACGTTGAGAGATCTCAATTTAGGTTCCTTATATCCGTAAGTCTTCTTCAATTTTCCATGACACTAGCGATGATACAAATTATGCGAGACTTTTTAATTCTTACGATAACAAAAATGATTCGTGTGTGAGTGGAATTGAAGAGTAAGAAGGCGAGAAGGATTCAAGTGAAAATTACAAAGATGGTATGTGCAGCATGCTTCAATTATGTAGAATAAACTCTCAAGATCTTTTAAAAGATTTTTAAAGCCTCTATAAACTTGCTTCATAATAAGGTGTTATTCTCTTAAACTTGAATCTAGTCAAAGTTAGTGATGCCTTCTTCCTTTATAAAACTAATACTTCGAACAATTGATTAATTAATAACACTCTATTAAAATAGACAAATAACAACAAAGAAGTTAAGATTTACATTCATAATTAGTCTTATGTTCTCAGCTAAATATGTTTATCTAAATTTTAAAAATTAGGGATTTGATTTTAGGGAATAAAAAAAAGTCTATTGACCTGGCTTCATAACAAGCCTTATAATATATCTGCTGAAACCAACAAATGATAAGTTATAGAGCTTATCTAACTTCACATGTTCTGTATGGTAGGTTGTCCTCCTCACTTGAGTCATTTCAACTATTATGTGGTCTCCTTCGCTCTTGCATTCATTCTACCTCCATTTCCTAGTTTTCTTGTGATTTTCTTCTACGGGTTTCATCATCTTATTCCTCTCTTTCCTAGTCCTTGTGTATTTTATTGCTCTTCTCCTTATTTTCCACTATGTTCTACTAGCTTTTCCTGTGAACTTAGAATAACTCTAAGAGCCTCCTTCCCATTTTCCTGCCTTTTTATTCCTTTGGTTTTTAGTTTAATTTTTCCTTTTTTATCTTCACTCCATCAACCTTTTCCTTCTTCTACACACTGTCTGAACCCTTAAAACTATTAGCTGAAGATTTTTCACCTCTAAGTAGCATTTCTACTTTACCGACTCCTCATGCTCAATCTACACTAGAAATTTAGGCTTTTTCAACAACATAAGCAATGAAAGCTGATGGCTAAGATCATAACCGCAAGTTGTCAAAGAAGTTGCAACACCTGGGGAAAATGTACCTCTTAAGAAATCTTGGAAATAGGTTTTAGGAGATGTATCCCCCTCCCTCAAACTTTAATTTTCCCCCTACTTTCTCTAAAAGTAAAGCCATAGTAGCACCAAAAGTGGACATTCTCAAGGAGGGGAGTTGCCAAGTGGCTAAGTACTCTCATTGGGCTTTTCATGGATAATAGGACTTCGCTGCCTTAGACACCTGAGAAAATTTCCATCAAAAGAACAAAGTTTCCAAGAGGTTTTATTAAACGATGATAATCCTTTTCTTTACAAATTTTGCACAATAACCTTGCTCAAAAGGTATTTGAAAATTGATTGTGGGATTTCAACTTCAAGCCTATTCTCCTCTAATTATAGAAACCTGGGATTAACTCGTGGATTTGATGACTAAGACAAGTTCCCCTCTGATTGAATATACACCGTATACCCCTTGAATAATTGAAAAGCAGAGGATTGAGTCATTTGGCAAGCTATTTGGGCAAACCCTTATGCTTAGACGAAGAACAACCACCGTGAAAAGAATTAGTTACACTCAGGTTTGTGTTCTAACTAATATCAACAAAAAGCTCCCAGAAAACATTCCAATATTGAGTATGGATAAGGCGAAAATTTTCTTTCAAGACTATGTTTCAATTACATACAATTGGAGATTTTAATAAATTAAATGGAAGCTATGAAAGCCAACAAGTAGACAGTTTCAAATAAGTAAGTACATGGAGCTCATACATTCGAATACCAACTCTGTAGATACAAATGTTGGAAAAATAGATAAGCAATCTAATGAGAATAGTAATAAAAGGGCAGACAAGCAATATGATGAGAAGTTCAAGAGAAAGAAAGGAAGATGAATTCTGTAACAAAAAAGACATACATAAGGCTAACAACACCTTACAATATTAAGGTGCCCATAATATCATAAGGAAGTTCAGCAAACTCAAAGCAATGAGGTTGTAAAGAAGTCGATAGCGGAGAATACTAAAGTGATACTTGACACGTTTTACAACAACTGAGGAACAAGACTAAATCCAATGGAGGAAAGAAGCTTTAACTGTTGTAGTAAAACATTAATATTAGATGTTGTAATGTTTCTCAAATTATGAACTACAATAACATCCAAAATTAAAGCTTTAACTACTGTAGTAACATAAATGGCATATTTGTTAAAGAAGCTTGAACAATGGCATATTTAACTACTGTAGTTCATAATATATATTGTTCTGCATTCTAGTGCTTTTCGTAACATTAACATAAACAAATAAGCAGAGCAACCAAAGAGCATTTCAACAACAGTGTAATGAATGCTACTCATTTACTTACTAATTTCTTGTAATAAATGCTAGCTGCTTGAAACGGGGAACCAAGGCTTGTACAGAGCTCAAATTATTTCAAAGTACCGAACTCATAAATTGTTGTTTCTGATTTTTGCAGAAACAAAGCTGGGACAAATAAAAAATTTTGTAGCTGGGAAAACAAGGAACAGAAAGAGGAAGCAATCGACAAGCGAAAGAAAGACGAAGCATGAGCATTGAACCTAGAAAAAATCAGAAGAAACCCAGAGCACGAAACCCAGAAGAAGCATCAAAGAGGAATAATCTGGGGGGAAAAAGGACGGAAAAATGCAACAAACAAACCCAGAACAAAGACACAACGTAACCCAATTTATAATGAACTGTTTTAAAGAGAGAAGCGGTACCAGGAACAAGAAATAATCTTTCTCCTCCAGCCAGATCAACCTGAAAGAATAAGAAGAAAGACTTTTGATGGCATACAAGAGGCGGCAGTGATTGAGTTTGAGAGGGAACAAAACAAGATTAATGGCAGGAAAAAGGCGGCAGTCTTTGAGTTTGAGAGGGAACAGAACAACAGGTGCTGGCCTTTCGGGTGTTTTAGAATCAGGTTTTTAAACCTTGTTGCGGCAATTAAAGGAAACACAAACCTCTAAGATATGCTCCCTTCAGCTGGATCAGTTTTTCTTTCACAATATGTTCCTTTATGGCGTCAGGTCTGGTCGTGTTCTGTCTTAGATCTGGATCTGATATTTTTATTGTTTCGTTTGATATCTTGGGTTATTTTAAACTTACCTAGATTTATTTATTTATTTGGGAGTTAAAATACCAACACCTCCCATTCTGAATTGCGTTTGATGATCTTTCTTCCTCCGTGTGGGGTGTTTTGTTTGATGTATCTTTCTCTTTTCTTATAAGTTTCTCTCGTCTAAAGGAGTTTGTATTTCTCATCCTGTTATTCACCCCCATTTAATCTATTATTTACTTAGAGGTTTATTAATAAAATGGAATAAAATATAATATTATTTCATTATTTAGGAAAAGAGTTTATAATAAAATAAAATAGAATGAGATAAAAATGAGAATTTTATATTACGTCTCATTCTATTTTAAACAGTAAAAATAAGAAACCTCCGATTTTTATCTCCAATTTTGAGGGTTTAAGATGGAATATAAAATGATAAATAACTTTTCATTATATTATATTATAAACCCTTCTTATAAATAACATTTTACTATATTATATTATGAACCCTTCATCCTTCTAAAAACAACAATTTTTTAATATTATATCCATTTACATTCCATTCCATTATAAATCATTTCATTTCATTAAAAATTTTATAGACAACAAAAAATAACCCTAAACTACATGTATCACATACTGCATGCAGTTTTTGCGCAATCTGCCTAATTATTGGTTGGTTTATTTCTGGGCTTCTCTAACGTACTCAAACATTATTTTAAGAAATAAAAGCCTTTTTCTGAAAAAAGAAAAAAAGAAAACTGTACTTTTAAATAATATTGGAAGACCGATATTATTACATCCTGAATCAATTCAACACTTTGCTCCTAGTTGGGAACTTGTAATTTCTTCCCTAAAACAACTCAACTGACACACCCAAATACCAATCCACATAAAACTTACCCCAAGTAATATTTGAAATCCTATGTGCCAATTTGATTACTTGATATCAATTTTTATAAGAGGATTTACCTTACTTCAAACGAGAATACAATAAGAAGTCAATAATCGAAGAGAATACTATACGGTGGAAAATAAATACCATACCAATAATGACTCTTTACCTTGCTGTTATAACATGACACAGAAATTCGTATTTAATATGGTCCACATAAAGGAAATATGTATCATTTGCTCTTTCAGTTTTTTATCTTGGTACGTTGAATTGTGAAGCCAATAGACTATGGTACCCACAGAAGCCAAACAACATTAAAGAGACTAACAAGAAAAGCAAAACCATAATAAATACGACAACTGATTACTTCCACCCCGGATCTCATACCAGTTTTAAGGGTAGTTTAAAAATAACAAACTCTATCCCATCCCGCACGTAAACAAAAACTAATAAAAACATTGTAAAGGAGTAAATGAATCGTAGTAATAAGCTATGTTGATGGGGAACCTGAACCAAGTTTCTTCCAAAGCTGACTCCATTCCGTCATGGCTTCAGCAGCACGAACAAAGACAGCATCTGATGGTCCCAATTGTTGCTTCACTATTTTTGCTATCTCAATCACACAATTTTCAATTTTAGTGACTGTTCGAGGCAATCTCAGAGCTTGAAAGAAGGGTACAACCTCTTCCATCTTCTTCACTCCTTCCCATTCCTTTTTCAAGCTCTCAATGGCATCACCCCTATCTTTTCTCCACACGTAAGGCAGCCCAGTTTTCACACCAAAGCCAAGATGATCGCATGCCACCTTAGCACACATTCCACTCCATATATCTTCCATAGTTTCCCATCTCACTTTTCCCTCTCCTGATAATTTCAAAGCTGGAAGCAGAGCAGGCCCCACCAACTCACGATCAAAAGCAATGTTGATTCCACTCATGGGCATCATGGCACCAGCTGGGACAGTCAAGACTGCATCCACATAACAAGAATTCCTCTGTCCTGGCTTCAACGCCTGAGTTGGAGCATCCAAGTCAGCTAAATTAAGCCAGAGTCCACATGACAAAGCACATTTAACTCCACCTCGGAGGCTAAAGGGGTATCCTCGAACAAAATCTGTGCCCTCACGATAAGGGTCATACAAGGTATTAAAGAAGAATGGAGTAGCTGGGGTACTAAGGTTTGTGATATGCTGGGTCACAGCATCTATTATGTGTCCATTACTATCTTTGGCTGGAAAGCAGTCATCATCAATTGAGACAATATATCTTCTTCGGGACATAAGGAACCCAAAATACCGGCATGAGTAACCAGAGAAGAGAATGGAAGTAGACGAACCCACTACTTGATCTATGTGAGACTTAGTATAAACATCAAGGTTAAAGCCTTCTGGTATTTTGAGTTCCTCTTTTAGATCAGGGTCTTTGACAATTATGACATGGAAGCGAGAAAATATAGGTCTCCAGTCATTCATAAATGATATCAGGTCAGATTGCAGTGCTCCTATCACGATGTCAACCTCAGAGGGAACAGAAGCAAAGAAAGATAAAAGCCTCATCTTCACAGTTCGAACAAGCAGTAATCTGTCTCCATTTTATGCA
>JAOQMM010000007.1:6080707-6106487 GCA_027563515.1 Erythroxylum platyclados
CGATCTCAACTCTTCACTAACTACATATTTTTAATTAGAGTTGTTTTTAATTTGGTTGCAGGCGACAGCATCACCAATAGTTTACCTAATTTTTTAAAATAATTTTTAGGTTAAATCATAATGGAGAATATAGAATCATCATAAAAAGATTGATAAATTTTATATCCTCTACTCGTGGTAAGTTCGATCCAGTATAGAATTATTTTTCTTCTTCTCAAGAATATGATGAGAATATCCAATATAACTGTATGTTTTGTGATATGATATTTAAAAGGGAGGAATTTATAGAATGAAAGAATATCTTGCTGGTGTTAAGGGTAATATAGCTTCTTGCAAAAAAGTACCATTTGATGTATGTGAGAGGATTGGACATTATTTACAGCAACAAGTAAAAAGAAAAAAGGAAAATAAAGAGGCTTATGATATATCTTTTGGAGATGAGCTACTATTGACATAGATTCTTATTTTCCTCTAAAAACTACTCCTGGTTCTCAACCTAGTCTAAAAAGTATTTCTGGTTGATAAGGATGATGTTTTGTGATATAAAAAAGCATAGGCTAGATGGTTCTATCATTCATGTATTCTTTTAAATGCTTTAAGTTCACCATATTTTCAAGAAGCAATACATGCTATAATAATGATAGGTCTAGGATTTAAGGTACCTTCTTATTATGAGATGCGTGTGCCTTTACTTCAAGATTTAGAAAAGGAATGTCAGTTAATTATAGATACATATAAGTCTAGTTGGGAATCAACAGGATACACTATTATGGAAGACGGGTGGACTAATTAAAGACAAAGAACCTTGATTAATTTCTTAGTTTATTGTAATATTGGAATAATTTTTATCAAGTCTGTTAATGCTTCTGATATGGCAAAAAGTGCTATTGCATTATCTAAATTATTTTCTGAAATTGTTGAGTGGGTTAGACCAAAAAAGATTGCACATTTGTTATAGATATGTAACTAATTCTATATCAGCTGGGTACTTATTATCATCAAAGTATAGGCATATTTCTTGGTCTCCATTAGCTACTTATTGTATAAATCTTATTTTAAAAGATATTAGTGGTATGGATCATATTTCTAGTTTTGCTTCACGTGCATCTAATATCACAATTTTTGTGTATAATCATGTCACAATTTTGTCTTGGTTGAGAAAGTAAGAAGATTGGGTTGAGGTTGTGCTTCTCATTGCTACCAGGTTTGCAACTACATTTATTACTTTGAAAAGTATTTATGAATATAAACAACTACTTCAAAAGTTAGTGACAAGTAAACACTTTTCAAGTCATAAGTTATCAAAAAGTAAAAAAAGAAAAAAAGTTTGTGCTATTATTCTAGATAATAAATTTTGGGATGCTTGTTTGATCATTGTGAAGATTATGGCTCCGTTTATATGGTGGTTGAGGATTGTTGACTAAAATGAGAAGTCATCTTTGTGGTATATAGAGGTCACAAAACAATTATAGATCTTTTTAAAGAGAAGGAGAAATTGTATAAGCCTTATATAGATATTATTAACAGATGATGGGATAAGCATCTTACTCAAAGGATCCACTTAGCGACTTATTTTCTGAATCCTTATTGCTTATATAGTGGAGACACATGTACAAATAATATTATGGGTGGTTTGTTTGATATGATTGAATACAAAGGTATTTTCGCTGTTAAAGAGAAATCATAAGCAATAGATAAAATTAAATTGTATCGTGAAGGTTTGAAGAGTTTTGCTAGATCATCAGCAAAGAGAGAACTTATGATGAAAAAAATGCAGTCCGGTAAGTTTTTATACTTTTAGTTCATTCTTTACTTATTAATAATATATATTTTTATTTTTCATAATTATTAATTTAAAATAAATATAGTGGTGGAGATTACTCGGTGAAAGTTCTCCAACATTGATAAAACTCGCTATTAGATTACTCAATCAAATAGCTTCAGCATCAGGTTGTGAATGTGATTGGAGCGTTTTTGGACGTATTCATACAAAGAAACGAAATGTTGGAATATTAATAACTTAATGACCTTATTTAGTTTAGTTATAATTTGAGGATGAAAGACATGTATTTTATAGTTTTGCTTTTATTTCATTAATTTTATTTTTATTATTGACTTTATAATTATGTATTCGAAGCACTTAGTAAGAAGGGAATGTAAGATCTAGTTGATATTGATTGTATTGAACATAATGTTTTTTTGGGTCGAAGAAATATAACCAATGCCTAATCTTGATTATGATGAACTTGAAAAGACGATTTATGAAGAAAATGCAATTGTCATAATGAATGAATCAAGAACATCTATTGAAGGTCAGTTCATATCTTATTTTGATCATATTTAAATTAAAACTATAATGGATTACAAATTTACAATTGAGAATAATTCTATACATTACTAATTTGTAATTTATTTGAATGCAATGGAAGAAGTTGATGCAAAGACTTTAAATGAAAGTGCAGTAAGTCTTTAAATAGCTTTGGAGAATTTAGAACTTTTGATGATGATGAAACACAATATCCTTCAGAAATACAATTTTATTTTTATTGTTATTTTAAGTCTTACAATGAACTAAAATTTATTTATTATCAGTTCATTATATAATAATAAGCATTGATGTTTACTTATTTATATAATTTTTACTTTTAATTTATTATATACGAGAATACTAGTTAAACTTTTAAACTTTAAGCATTTCTTTTGATTGGTTTGATATCCATTCAGTTTTTAAAACATTAGTAATTATTAAACAACCAAACTAAATTCAAGTGATACGCGAATAATAAAGCAACATAAAGCCTTAATATAGCATAATCAATTTAGTTTCTGGAGTAAAAGAAATAAACTAAAATATTTCTTGGAGAATAATATATTTGTTCACTACAAGAATAATAGATTTGTTGCGTTGCGTTGCGTTGCGTTGCGTGCGTGTGATGGCCAGCTCAAGCTGTCATTCAAAAGGCCATGCCTTTGTCTTAAAATCCTTAATATGTTTGGTTTTAAGAGGTAATTAATGTTGTCGGAAGTCCCAATTTACGATTTCGAGAGCTTTCAAAAGAGTTCGATGACCTGACCACCTCTGTTGGATAAAAACAGCCACAAAAGTCACATTCCTTGCTTCCGCGAGATTCTAACATTGCATCATTTGCTTTGTAAACCCAAGTTTCTGATTCCAGTCCTGTCCAAACGAAACTAGAAAATAGAAAAAGAAAAACCTTGGTCGGTCTTCTCGTTTATAAAGACACGTTCCCGGAAAAAGCAAGCCCACCCCTTGTGTGGATTCACTGTGACATTCTTCTCTAATATGAATCAGAAATAGACGGTTAAAGATGACTACTTCATGTCCCAGAAACTCGAGCACCTATAATGGGACGCAGTGCGCTTGCCCACCTGGGTTTCTGCTAAACCGAACTACTGACAGCTGCGGATTGTTCACTGCAAGCTCCGACATCGTAACTAATACTGGTGTTGATTACAATACCTTATCTTTTCCCGAAACCATCTTCGCTTTTGATTCCATTAGGAAGTTTACTCAGTCTCAGGCAGTTTTCTTGGAGGCAACGCTAGTTATGCTACTTTCTTGGCTCGTATTTTGCTTCTTTTTGAGGTTTCTGAAGCTTGGAGATGGAAGGAATATTTGGTTCAAGATCAGGTGGTGGATCAGTCGCTTGGATATTTGCTTTGCTACTAGGCACTGGCTGGTTAGTTGATTGTTCCTTTGGTTAATATTTTAGCTTAT
This sequence comes from Erythroxylum platyclados, assembly GCA_027563515.1. Classification (NCBI taxonomy): domain Eukaryota; kingdom Viridiplantae; phylum Streptophyta; class Magnoliopsida; order Malpighiales; family Erythroxylaceae; genus Erythroxylum; species Erythroxylum platyclados. Next base: position 6,084,447 of record JAOQMM010000007.1, read on the forward strand.
TTGATTTTACCGCTGCCTTTTATCTTTATTTATTGTAATTTGGTCTTTTTTTCTAACTTTACTTTTTCCTGTGGAGCAATCAAAAATTTGTGTCTAATATTCATGTATTTTGACATTATTATTCTTTATCATATTTAGACTCCATGGGAAATCAAATGTACTTTGTGGGATTACCTTAAACAAGCCTCTTCTTTATGTCCTGAGTTCGAGTGATTTAGAGTGTCTTAAAATTGCAGAAAACTTGCATGTTGGTATCTAAAGTTTTCTTGTTCAGTGAAGTTGCTTGCTATTTATCATGAATTTTACTAGTCAATAATCTCGAAAGTCTTGTCAAATATTCAAATCCCTTCTTCACTAACCAAAAAAAGAAAATAAGATGGAGAAACGAAAAGGGCAAAGGTCAATCTTAAGTCTAGTTGCTGTATATCTATGAAGGAATAATACATCAGCAAAAAGCAGTTGTATCTTAAACTTTGGAAAGAGAAAACATAAGGAGGTTTCTAAAATGCTTAGAAACAAGAAATTGTTTGTTTGACTTTTGACAACTAGAGAAGAGTTGACCATAAAAAAAAGAATTAAATGCATCAAGACTTCATTGGCGAAGTATTTCAATTCAAAAGTAGATCCATCTATTATAATCTAATTAACATGCTTTGATGGGTTTCTCAATATTTTATCATTCTCAACATTTTCCTGATGCTGCTTTTGACTGCCAGAAAGATGGTTGGACTTTAACTTGCTCGAAACATGAAACTTGTTTCTTTGGTTTTCAACAACTTAAGGAAAGTTGGTATATTGTGAAAATATTACAACAACACTTCTTGTAGAATTGCACCCATTAAAACATGCTAGTGATATAGACTTAGGTTTAGCGTCCTAATCATATATTGGTTCAAAGGTAGAAACATGTGTAGAAACATGTGTAACTGTTTAATTAGCATGAGTTAATGGAACTTTTTATACAGTTTTCGTCATTTTTCCTTAGTATTGGCATATGCTGTAAGAAAATGATTAGATTGAATCCACTAATGCATTTATGAATGTTTTGTGAACCACAAACAGGGTTGGAGCTTGAGAATTGTAATTTAGAAGAGAAAGTATCGTATTTTTTGATGCATTATATACAAAATTAGGGTCATATATATATATAAATATATTAATACTAATTAGGGAATGTAATCCATATAATCTAGGGATTGGAATCCCTATGGTTAATCAATTCTACAATCTGTATCTTACCATAATTTGTAACACTCCCCCTTAAGTTGGAGCATAGATATTAATCATGCCCAACTTGTTACAAATATAATCAACTCAAACACCATTTAAGGATTTTGTTAAAATCTTCGAGTTATTCTCCAATTTTGACATATCCTGTAGATTTTAAGTTTTGGTGCACTTTTTCACGACTAAAGTGATAATCAATTTTAATATGTTTAGTTCGTTCTTGAGATACAAAATCATAAGCAATATGCAAAGCAACTTGATTATCACAACACAACATAAGCAATATGCAAAGCAACTTGATTATCACAACACAACTTTGTTGGTATTGAGGCTTTTAGAATAATTTAAGATAATAGTTGATATATCCCTAGTATCTTATACGTTGATTGTGCTATAGCTCTGTATTCAAATTCTGCACTAGATCTAGATACATTTTGCTTCTTATTTTTTCATAAGTCTAAATTTCCTCCAACAAAGACATTGTAGCCAGTAGTAGATTTCTTATTGATCTTAGAACCTGCCCAATCAACATTTGAAAAACATCCAATGTGATTTTGTCCATGATTTTCATAGACTATCCCTCTCCCAGGAGCTCCCTCTAGGTAACATAAGATCTGTTCTAGGCACTCCAATAATGAATAGATGGAGAAGACATTAATTGACTTACAACAGTGACAGAATATGAAATATTAGGGTGAGTTATTGTAAGATAGTCTAATTTTTCATTCAATCTTCTGTGCTTTTTAGGGTCTTCAAGCAAGTCTCTATCTTTGGTGTTATAAATTAGGGAGAATTAGGGTATCGCATGGCTTAGCACCCAACTTTTTGGTCTTAGTTAATATATCAAGTTCATATTTCATCTGAGACAAGAAAATGCCTTTCTTGCTTCTCGTTACTTCTACTTTTAGAAAATACTTCAAAGCTCCTAGATCTTTTATGTGAAATTGATTGTGAAGAAAGAATTTTAATATTGAAATGCCCATATCGTCACTTCCACAATAATGATGATATCATCTATATGCACAATAAGGAGAATAATCACATATGCAGATCGTATATAGAAGATTCAGTGATCCAATTTGCTCTTATTTATTTCATTCGTTTTCAGTGCTTGACTAAAATTTCCAAACCAAGCATGTGGACTTTGTTTCAAACAATACAGGGGCTTTCAAAGATGACAAACTTTCCTATACTCCTCCTCAGCATGTTGCTCAACACTTCCTCTTGGAGGTCAGCATTTAAGAAGACATGTTTGATGTCTAATTGATGTAACGGCCTATCATAAGTAGATGCGATAGAAATGAATAGATGAATAGAGGTTAGTTTAGTGAGAAAGTATTAGAATAATCTATACCATAAGTCTAAGCATAGCCTTTTGCTGTAAGTCATGCTTTAAGCCCAGCCACTAATCCATCAAAATTGATTTTGATTGCAAAAATCCATTTATATCCAATAGCCTTCTTTTCAACAGGTAAGTTCACTAAATCCCATGTACCAATAGCATCTAAAGCAGTCATTTCTTTTACCATAGCATTATGCCAATTGGGATGAGATAAAGGATCATGAACAGTTTTTGAGAGAGACACAGAGTCAAGTGAGGCAACAAAAGAACATGAAGAGGAAGACAAATAATCATAAGAAACAAAAGAGGAAATAGAATAAGTGCATTGACGTTTAATTTTGCAAAGGGCAATTGGGAGATCATCGGATGTTGGATTTGATGTTGAAGAGTAAATAGGTATCGAATGTTGGATTTGATGTTGAAGAGTAAATAGGTATTGAACTTGTATTAGGATGATTTCGTCTATGGGAATAGACCAAATAGATAGGTGGTTGTTTATGTGTAGAGGTAATATTAGTAGTCTAATAGGTGATCTCATAAATTAACAGATCATCATCATCCTCCTTTCCAGGCATTGAAGAAGTAGGGAAGAAAGGAATGTGTTCGAAAAAAGTAATATTGGCAAACACAAGCTATTTTTTAAGAGTTGGATAATACTACCGATATCCTTTTTATAGACAAGAGTAGCCCAAACATATACATTTTGAAGATTTAGATATAACTTAATGGCTTAAGGACGAACTTCACAGATAAAACAAGTATTGCCGAAAATTTGATGTGTAAGAGAGAACAAGGGTTTAGTAGGGAAAAAAACATCATAAGGAATCTCACCAAGAAGAATAGATAAAGGCATATAGTGATCGAAAAATGGGTTGTGGAGACCACATCAGCCCAAAATGGTTTGGGAACATTCATTTGAGTGCTCTAGCAGTTTCAAAGAGGTGACGATTTTTTCTTTCGGCCACACCATTTTGAGATGATGTGTCAACACTCAAGGATTGATGAAAAATGCCATTTTGAATCATCTAGGTTTGGAAGGATGTGGAAAAATCACTTCTCAGAGTATGGATAAAGACATTAAACTATGTTTTGATTTTAGCACAAAAAGCACTAAAATGGGATAATAATTCAAAACGACTTTTTTTAAATAAAGCCAAGTCCCATGACAGAAATCGCTAACAAATGTAGAAGAATGTTAAAACTCAATTTTGGACACAAAAGAATAGGGATCCCAAACATCAAAATGTAATTATTAAAAAGGAAAACTCACTCGTTTATTGACTTAGGGAAGTGAAGACAAATGATAATGTTTGGCAAATTGATAAGACTCACATTCTAAGCTAGAGACATTATGAAACTGAGGACATAACTTCTTCAATAGAAGTAAAGAGGGATGTCTTAATCGACAATGAGCTTCAAAGGTAGTTAAGACATTGAAACAAGTGATGGGTAGAGGCACTTGGGTATCCAAAATGTAGAAACCTCCTTCTTCAAGTCCTTTACCAATAATCTTCATCATAAGATCTTCAAAAAGATAATGACAAGGAAAGAATACGATACAATAATTTAAAGCACGAGTGCATTTACTCATAGATAGTAAATTAAAGGAAAATTCTGATAAGTTTAAGGTAGAAGACAATGACAGTAATGGAGTGGGGTTAACACAACCAGAGCCAGTAATAGAGGAAGTAGATTGATTAGCTAAAGTATAGTTGGAAGGAGATGAGTGTTTCGAGAAAGTAAAAGAAAGATTAGAATTACCTATTCTTATTATCTGAGGCACCAAAATCAATAACCCATTGTGAGGAAGAAGAAAGAAGACATATAGATGTGTTACTTGAGCCAACAATAGCTGAGATAGTGTGAGATGAATTTTTCAATGCTTCTTGGTACTAAGTCAATTTAGAAACTATAATTGTCTTCTTAGTGTATGAGCTAGGTGGTGTAGTAGTTACACCATGAGTTGAATGAGATTTTTAATATTTGTTTTATAGCTTCTAGCAAGTAGATTTGGTATGGCCCGACTCATGACAATATCGACAGATAATTCCTCCCAAATCTTGATTCTTTTGTCCCAAGTTTTTATTCCTCTTCTGTTATTATTCTTATGAGATGACTTTCCATTGTTAGATCCATTATTCTAATTCATAAGAGGTTTGGAAGGACCAACATTTGAGTATCCGAGTAAAGACCTCGTGCAGGGAGGAAGTCTAAGTACTAGAAAGAATATGAGATATAGCAATCTTAAATTGTGAGTTAAGAAAGCTTATAATTGCCATTTGCTCCAATTAAGCTTGTTGGACTTTGCATGTGGGTCGCTCAGGGCATAAGGGCATGACGATAACAAAATATTTAATCCTTCATAGATCTTTTTGAAATTCATAACATATGCTTGAAGAGATTGGGCATATTGTTCAACTCAATAAAACCCCTTACACACCTCTTAAATACATGAAATATTTCTTTTTTTATACAATAAAAATTCCAAGTAATCCATTAATTTTTTGGCAGACTCGCAATGATTAATTAAACTAACGACGTCATTGTCAATTGACAAAACAAAAGAAATATGACAAGAAACAGAAGTCAATTTCTTGAGAACTTTTTCTGTGTTGTATTCCTGTAAGAGTTTACAATATATAGACATCAATAATACATCAAATCCCTTAAACTTAGCGCATAATATGGTAGCAATCTAAATTTAATTACAAAAGATTTTATATAAATAATTACAAAATTAATTAGAGGAAATCAAGGAAAATTGATGAGAAAATTAATGATTCTATTGACATCCCCCCTCAAATTGATGCAGGTAAGGTGAATAGCATCAATTTGCCACTAAGAAACTCGTGTCATTGGCTAGTCATAACTTTTGTAAAAATATCAGTAATTTGAAGATTAGTGTTGATATGTGGAAGAGTAATAATAATGCAGTCAAAACCGTCCCAAATGTAATGACAATCCACTTCTATGTGCTTTGTGCGCTCATAATATACTGGATTAGCAGTAATTTGAATGGCACCAGAGTTATCGGCATGAAGAGGAGGGGGTTAGCTTGACGGAATCCAAGTTCAAAAAGAAGACCATGTTAGCAAACAATTTTAGAACATGCTGTAGACATGCTCTATATTCAGCCTCTACTGAAGACTTGGACACACAATCTTGCTTCTTACACTTCCAAGAAATCAATGTATCACCAAGAAACATACACCACCGTGTCGTAGATTTTCTATTATCTGGGCAGCTAGCCCAATTTGTATCACTGTATGCAGTCAAGAGAAGATCCTAGTGGAAATTACAATCCACGAGTGGGTGAACCAATCAAATATCGAATAATATGGTGAATTGCAACAAGATGAAGTTGCCAAGGTGATTGCATAAATCTGTTGACTATATGGTCCATATAAGAGATATCAGGCCTTGTAATAGTTAGGTAGATAAAAATTCCAACTAGTCGCCTATAACGAAAGGGATCGAGCCAAAGTTTTCCTTCATCTTTTTGATATTTCACATTCACCTATATTGGTGTATCAACATAAGCAACATTCTTTAAAACAACCAAGTTAATAAGGTCTTTGACACATTTATGTTGATTTAAGAAAAACCATGCTTTTGAGAGTGCACCTCTAAACCCGAGAAATAAGTGAGATTTCCATGATCTTTCATATGAAATGTACCATGTAGCATATGTTAAAGCTTAATGATCAGCTCCTTGTTATCACTAGTGATGACAATATCGTGAACATATACCAAGAGAATAACCATACCTGCGTTTGTCTTATGTGAAAAGGGGGATGAAGCATGAGTACTTTGTGTGAAAGACAAATTCAAAAAAGTGTTGAATAAATTTTGAAACCATGCTCTAGGAGCTTGTTTTGGCCCATATAAAAGTCGTCATAACTTACATACCTCATGCGGAGAAATTAGGGTCATACTGGATAGAAATTTCATGTAAACTTACTCTTTCAAATCCCTATACAAGAAAGCATTTTTGACATCTATTTGATACAACGGTCAAGACTTAGAGGATGCAATAGCAAGAATTGTTCTTACCATGGTCATCTTAGCAATTGGAGCAAATGGTTCTTCATTGTCAAGACCATATTATTGTTTATTTTCTAAAGCAACCAGTCGAGTTTATATCTATCAAAAGAGCCATCAAATTTGGGTTTCACATTATAGACTCACCTACTCCCAATTGGCTTGACATTTGGAGGACTTGGGACAATATCCTAGGTGTCGTTTTTATCTAAGTGCTTGAATTTCAACTTCCATTGCTTGCCATTAACACTTATGTTCCATTGCCTGTTTATTACAAGAAGGAATGTGAATAGCAAACAAGGTTGTAGACATAGACACAAGAGATGGAAAACCATACCAATTTGGGGGCTTATGGGTTCTAGTGCTTCTTTGAAGAGGAGTTGTTTCTTCTTTAACAAGTAGAGCAGGATCAGATGTCACAGGAAGATTTGGAGGAACCTCAGTGTGACTTTTCAAAGGATTTTTTGCTTGAGGAGGGTGCCTTTGATAAACCTGACTAGGTTTAAATTTTTGAATTGAGTTTGGGATTTTGGGAATTGTAGCAAAAGAGAAATTGAAGGAGATTCTAAAGCATTTTGTTTGCTAATAGGTTGTTCTACTAACTGTTGTATGTTAAAGAAAGGCTGGTTTTCAAAGAAAATCAGACTCCTAAAGACTCGAATATGATGAACATAAGGATCATAGCAAAGAAAATCCTTTTGGGTTCCAACATATCCTAAAATGGCACACTTGACAGACTGAGCAATAAGTTAGTTCTCTCATGTGTTGGAAGATGACACACACATCCAAAATTATGAAGATTTGAGTAATCCGAATGATGCTCAAATAAGTGTAGATAAGGTGTATCGTTATTCAAGATGGGGGAAGATAACCTATTTATCAAATAAACAGCACTAGACAAAGCATCACACCAGAAACAAGGTGGAACAAATGAATCAATTAAAAGAGTTCTAACTACATCAAGAAGGTGGCAATTTTTTCTAACTACCCTACCTATTGCCAATTGGTTTTAGGATGGAGCCTCACTTGAGCTTGTGTGTGATCTAACTTTCCTCCTCGTGTAGGCCCGTAAGCCCATTACAAATTAACAGTACTACTTTAGCAGCCAAGTCTGATTCTGGTCATTTAATGACTATAACAATTTTACCTTGTAAAATTTACATTTTCATTTTATGTGAACGTAGATTTTGTCATCTTCTCATTTTAAATTGCTTTATAATGCTTTTATAAATTGTTGTAATTGCTAGTTATTATTTTTCAGGATGATCAAAAAGTGGTAGTAAAGAGGAAAACAGAACTTGGTGGGACTTTCTCAATTGCAAGTTGTATCATTTTCATTGGTTTGTTTGCTGCGTGAGTATACTACTACGATCGCTTCTAAAGCGAGCATTTCAATTTTATAGGTTCTAATTGTTATTTTACATTTATATGTTGCTTCACATCTGTTGTTGGAGAAACAAACAATGACTAGACCTTTTAGTTTTTGTTCTCAGGTTGCTTTACCAGATTATATCAAAGAGGAACGTTGAAGTGCATAATGTGAGAGCAACAAATGCACCTGATTTAGCAGCTTTTGTCAATGACTTGGAATTCAACATAACCACTGTTTCTAGCATGAGTTGTTTAAACTTACGTGGACCTGATACCATAGTTACAGGAAGCCCTGGATTTATTGACTACCGGGTTTCTCGCCTGATTGAGCTTGTGAACTACACATGTTGGAATACAAGCGTAGGGCCAACCATAAGTTTTCGGTGTAACAACTGCCACTTAACTAAAGACCACATGTTCATTTCATGGCAATTTGTTGATCTTCCAAATAGTCCTGCAACTGCTGTGGGTTATCAGTTCAACCTTACTGCAAAAGATCATGCTGATAAAAAACATGTTAGTTTGGTTAGTGGCACGCTAAAGAATGGAGGGACTTCTAATGGTAGACCAGTTACATTCAGAGGGAATGGTTCAAATGTATTGAAGTTTAATTTATTTCCTCGAATATACCATAATCTACATGATCTGAGGCTCATTCAACCTCTATTTCATGAGTTCCTTCCTGGCTCATATTTTGATGATGCATCTCAATTTCAAGCCTCCTTGGAAGCTTATGCTGATGGATTAGTTAACACCACATTGCACATCAACTATCTCTCTGCATATATTGTTGAGGTTACAAATCAAAGTATATTGGGTCCAGGTAAGTTAGCTATTGTTTATGCATGTCTATACCAGAACTGAAATGCTCATCTTAGTATTCAAAATTTTATGTTGTTAATGCTTCTTTACTATCATTTCACAAATATGGAATGTTGGCAGCATATCCATCTGATGAATATTTTAGAATGACAACATTATATTTTGTCCTAATTTCTTGTTTAGGGACTGAGGTAAAATACCGATTGCATACTGGAGATACTCCTTTGGAAGACCAATTTCTTCCATCCTTTTTCTTTTACTTTGATTGCATCTTTTCATGACTTTGACCGCTTGCTTGGCGTGCTTATATTAGGACTTGTCATTAACCTACCATCTTATGTATCAAATTCATGCTGAACCCAATATTAATTTTTTATCTTGGACTAGATATGATGTGCATCTTGTCAGATTTTTTATTTTTGGTCCATAGCGATTTATAAGTTCATAAGGAATCAACAAAATGGAGCTCATAATAACATGAAAAAAATAGCACCATGTTTTGTGCAAGACCACATATTTTCAAATATTCTAAAATGTTCCTAGACTGGTTTTGAAGACCTGGAATCACATCTTTAGCTATGCGTGCACATCAAGGGTTTGTCCAAATTCATACCTCATAAAGTTCAGTTTTGAAGGTCCATTGGGTGTGATAATCTATAAAAGGCCACTTCGTATTAATTTTCCCTAATTAAACATTAGTTTGATTTTTTTGACCAACGAAACTGACCTATTGTAGGAAGTTGCTTTAAATTTGGTTATCATACTAGGAATTTCTTGAAACCATATTGTAAACTACTATATATGCATTTTGATAATAAATTACTATATATGCATTTTACTAAAAGTTTTGACTTATTATGTGTTGGAGCGTTAAAAGGCTGAACAGGTTCCACGTAAGAAATAAACAAAGGTTAAAAGTGCCTTCTTTATAAGAAAGAGTTTAGAACCGAATTCCTTAAGGTGTTTGTTTGAAGATGGTATCCATACCTATATACAAACACACGGAATGCCTAACCCATTTACTAGAGATGAAGTTGCAGATAACTCCTTGGATGCCACAATTCAAGAAATACTAAAATAAACATAGAAGTTATTTAGTTAGAGCTTCAAGTGTTATTTTGAAACTGGTGACATCTCAGTTCGTTTTACATAATGGTTTTGTTGTAAACATGATGTGAGGTATCGATCTTCAATTTTCTTTTAATGGAAAAAAACTATGTAATATCTACAATTTTCTTTTACTGGAAAGAAACTATGTAAATTTTAAATGATTTCTTTAACTTTAAAATGTTTATGTACAATTTTTTCTTTTCAGTTTGGGCAAAATGAAAATTGAGATACAAGACAATGTGAAAATTAGAAATTTCCATCTTTTCAGCAGGATCTAGAATCAACATATCAATTACTATAAAAATGAAATGATTTCATTTTCTCACTAAAGGCATTTGGCCCCACAGTCATCAGCCTGTCCATACTTTATGACATGAAAAGCTTATATAGATCAATTTCACTATGTCAAAGATTATGAGATTATTTTTTTGGACTTCAAACTTGTGATAAGTTAATATTTTCATAAATATTATTACTTGTCATCACCATTCTAGATGATGGAGAATCATGTCCAGACATTATGTTTAGTTATCACTTCTTGATACTGGTTATTTGCTACTAGTATATTTGGGTTCCTCAGCAGGGAGTTGTAGTAGAGTCATGTAAGTTTATTGCTGTGGGAAATGCTGTTAATTTGAATAACTGAACATGAAAAGACACTTATCTGATTATATGGTGAAAGAGTGGATCGTCAAGCATATGTTCACTGGCACAATTAGTGAACCATTAGATGAAATCTTGTTCATTATGAAATTTTGGATTTAGGTAGTTCTTTGATGGTATAGAATGCGTGAAGGCTCTGGAGCCATCTTTGATTTCAAGTTCTTTTGTTGGCTTCTCAAAGTTAGGTTGCGTGCTTCACTTACCTGGGAAAGAATTGTTATGTTTATGCGCTGCTTATGGGATTTTCATTTAAACAAAGCAGCCTTAAAAGTTCCAGCTTAAAGATCTCACTGTAAGGGAAAATTGCTGAGAGAAATTACTGCATATGCAATTCTAGCAGAATTCATATGCCTGTGACCAGACACCTAAGGTTCTTATAGGATAAAATATTTGCATCGCTTTGAATTTTGTTTTCCTATATTGGTTTCTAGCAGAATTCGTATGCCTGTGACCAGACACCTAAACTTCTGATAGGATAAAAGATTTGCATTGCTTGGAATTTTGTTTGCCTATATTGGTTTCTATTTGATGTCATATTGAAGATTCTCAGAACATTACATAACTGTTAATAAATAAACCTGATTATTCCATGAATCTTACCTAAGACAGTCCCTATCATTGAGTGTACCTGATGGAGGACAAATGGAATAATTATTAACTAGTAGCTAAAACTCACAAAATTAGAAATATGGCTGATATTAGGCTAGTATTTTAGGGTTTAATATGTTGGAAGTTAGGATTTTGGTTGTTGGAATTTTGTGAAGAACATAAACAATGGAGAGTAGAAACTAGGAATCACTCTTATAAGAAAGCATCACACCTTATGGTTGAAAACTCAAGTTTGTAGAAAAATTTTAGATTGCTTGTTCTTGATGAAGAGCTGAATACATTATATATATATATATATAGTTCTTAGAACCTTTATTATAGTAGGAAAGGGCTCATAAAAATTCTAATCTAAAATATAATAACATATTTAACTTATTCCTATTTCCTATCTAATAAGGAATTCTAATATAATCTAAATTTCAACCCTTATCTTTAATGTCAACTCAATTTCCAATCCTCATCCCACCAAATTAAGGCTTATGGTTGACTAATTTTTCTTCTTTTATTTCTTCTATATACTTTAAGCACTTTTGCATCAATACCTTGTTATCCTCTTATCTCTAATATTATTTTGGGAACCTGAATGGGGTACAAATGTATAGTAATTGATAACTGATGTATACGCAATTATAGATAGTTATAGATTCAGTTGTTTCAACTATCAAAAAGCACTATTATTTCTGTATGGAAGCATTCAGTATCTCCTTCAGTTTCTGCTCTTATACCTGCCATATTCTGCAGAATTTTCAGTTTAGTTGCTAAAAGTCTTGGTGGTATTCTGTTGCTTGACACCATTTAATTTTTATTATAAAACTATAGCTCGTGGCCTTATGCAATTTCATCCCTTCCTTGTGTAGTGGGCTTCCTTGCTGACCTTGGTGGCTTGTATTGCATTAGCATTGGAATATTTTTCTATTTCTTGGTTCAAGTAAGATTCTTCTTCCTTGTATCATTTCATCTCTGGCTATTTCATTATTCTCAATCCTCGTCATCATTGAAGAAAATTCAGCTAAATAGAAGTCTACTCATCTCGTTCTTGTTCATAAGAATGTTTTCACTTCAGCCCTGGAGATTGAGGAACCATTTTTGCTTGGTTTTAGAAAGCTATTGCAAGTGAATCACAAATGCAATCTCATTCTCTAAGGCATGAAAGCATGAAACATTAATGAGACGAGATCAATAAAAGGAAACATGAGAATTGATTGTAGCTATAAAACTTGTGGAGCACATCCCTCTTCTGTTGTGATAGCATGTGAAGATATTAAGTAGTTATCAATGTTCTATGATGACTTTGACGAGGGTTAGTGTTTATTTATTGACCTTTCATTATTATAAGTGCAATACTTACAATTGGCTATAGTACCACCACTACTACAGCAACTGCTGCTAGTTACTCTCGCCGTCTTTCTATCAATCCAAAACCCTTCCTTTCTTGGCCATCCTTTCTGGATGGAAGAGGAGTAAAAATTTGCTATGCATGCATTGTGGCATTTCTTCCTATAGCTGGGGAAAGAACTCTCACCTTTTTAATGGTACATTGTTATCTTTCAACCTCAAGGGCTACAATCTCTAGCTTTCCTCTCCATGGTAAACTCCTACGGTAGCTTTATGAATGAGACTGACAAGTTTAGTGTTACAAAGGATAATAATGTGGTGCGGGAACAATGTCTTTTCAGAAATTCCTAGATATTCCCATTTTAAGTTTGGCATTAATGTGTCCTATTTCTCTAACTTTTTTATTTATAGTGTGAGTACAGAATAAAAGGACTTCGCAATGAAGATAGCAGAATGAGACACATCAGAAATCGACTAAAAGCTCAACAACGTTGGGATAAAGTAAGTTCTTTATTGTTTTGCGGAGAAGCTTAAATGTTGTTCTTGCGCTTTGAAAACTGAGATACAACTTTTGTTTGTTGGGGTGATAATCTGACTGGTTTCTCTTATGCTTGTTATAACTAGTTAAGGAAATATGTAATGTACACATGGGGCTGCAGCAGATTAGATGATAAATGCAAAGGTAGCAAAAGGGGATTAAGTTGCAGTACTTTCATGGTCCCATCTGTTCGTGGGAATAGTTCATTCCATGGAAGTGAATCATCAAAGAAGAAACGTTTAACTAATCAGATGGATAGTATTAACTTTAACCAGAAAGTTAGCTTGCCAAGTGAAAGCTTGCCAAGTGAAAAGGTATTCCTCCTGATCTAGCCAATCTCCTTTTGAACCACTTTTTCACTTCACTTGTATGCCATATCATGATATTTTTGTTACTGAAGTACTGGTGGACTTTTTTTAACTACCTCATCAGTTGGTCTGAATGCTAGTCTGTTGTAAAGTATTTGTGAGCCAGTTATTCTCTTAGAGTTGTTCTATTCTAAAGCACACTTATTCTGTAGTTATTTGGCTTGTGAGTCCCTTGTTCCATTTTCAAATATTGATTGCAGAAACATTTTATTGGTAAGTTCGTTTCACTATGTCTATTATTTGATTCTTTCTTCAGCACTTGAAACAAGAAGAACATGGATCAATAAGCGGTGGAAAAGAGCATGAAGTTGGTTTACATAAGACAGATACCGCAACTTCTAAGGCATATTCTCTAATCCATCATGATGGCATTCCCTTGCCAGCTCCACTTGGTAAGAACAGAAATTATGGATATGATTGCATCTTTATAGACCTCTCCTTCTTGATTAGAATATCTTTTGTTTAAAGAGCCCATTATTACAGTTACGCTTTGGAAAAGTACCACACTGTTTTATGTCAAACAAATAAAGGACAGTACCACTCTAATTGATAGTTGAATACAGGTACAATCTTATGAAAAACTTAAGAACTAAGCAAATTATAATGAACTTTAGTTTATTAATATCAATAAAGGAAAAAAATTGGAATCTAGGTTGCATAAACTTCACACTAACAACTCCTAGAAATCATGTCTTGCATTTAAGTTAAAGAACTAGGCATCACATCTAATCATGAAAATCTCTCATGGAAAAATTGAAACACTCATTCCTATATAAAGATTGTCTTCTTAATCTTAATCATGCTTAAATAAGGACTGTAACTTAAATTATTCAAATAGAAATCGGATGCTACTCTAATGAGGATTCTTATTATTCTTTAATAGACATAGAATTTTAATCCAACCAGGACAAACCAAAATAGAAATACTTCAATTTCTTTACTGATTAAGGAAAATTAAAACTTAGAAAATAATTAAACTATTTTTTACCATTCATAACTTCGTCTTTCCTTTCATATTTTTATTATTATTTTATTAATGTGAACCGTACGTGATCACCAAAAAAAAGGTACAAGAAAGTTTGTTTCTTTGTAGTCAATAGGTAGCATTGGTTTTATCATATGGGTGAAAAAGAATGTTTGAGTAGTCTAGTAAATTGCCCAAAGACTATATAGCAAAAATGGGTTATGAAATTTCTCTAAGTGTGAGTTTCCTTCAATTGTCAATATTATTTCTTTAGTTTTCTTAGCCATTTTAAGGCTAAATTAACTTCTTTTGTTGACTTCTTAAAACTCCCTCTCAAGCTGGTGAGTAAATTTCTATAATTCCCAGCTTGCCTAATGATTCAAATCTTGGATTAGCCTTGGTAAATACATCTTTCTTGTCCTGTTGTAGGTAAACGAGTGAGCTATGTCAGTGCATCTTCAATTTCTCTTTCTATGAAACATCGGTCTATTCTTATATGGTTCATACGATCATGTTGTATTAGGTTGGTAACAATGTTTATAGTTGACTTGCTATCACTGTAAAACATTGATGGATTTGTAAATGGTATTTGTATATCGTCCATCACTCTTTTTAGATAGATTAGTTAAACAAATTCCCTAGGCCAATGCTTTGAACTCTACTTCAGCCACGTTAACTGCAACTGCAAACTACTTACTCCTCCATGTGACCAAGTTACTATATAGCTAAGTGTAGTATCCAGATTTAAACCAGCTATTCATCTCCCCTTGATCCAATTTTGTTGAACATTAATGCCTTTCTTGGTGTCTCTTTTAAATACCTATGAATGTAGAACACTTCAAATACCCAAGAATGTGGAATAGTGCATCCAACTGTTTAGGGGTGGCATTGTGGTCACGGCTTGGTCCTGCCCAACCTGAAGTTAAGGGGCTTGGCCTGAGTTGACTAGGCTTCAGGCTGCACTCAAGTTTTTTCTTTTGAAAATTTTAGGCTTCGTGCTGAGCTCGACTCATGTTGCCCAGCCCAAAGTTCGAAAATTTCAAGTAAAGACTATCATTTTGAATAAAACGACATCGTTTCTAAATTTTAAATTAAAAAAATAAATAATTAGGATTGGCCTCGGCTTGATCGGACTCAAGCTCGGTTTACAAGCCTCGGGCCTGGGCTCTAACATAAATTTTTGGGCCAAGACCCAAGCTTGTCCCTGCCCAATACCAAGCCTACAAATGTTGTTTAAGAGGTGGATGCATAAATTGACTTACGATACAAATAACATAAGCAATATGTGAATGAATAAGTGAAAGATAAGTTTTCTAACCAATCTCTAGTGTCTTCCTTAGTGAAGCAATACATTGCTCACAATTTCTTTGCATTTCCAGTTTCTTTCCAATGGTGTCATAATAGGATTACATTCTAGCATATCGGTTTCTGCTAAGAGATCAAGATTTACTTTCTCTGGGAGATCAAAATGTGCTCTTTGCTCCTAGCTACTTTCATACCTAGGAAAAACTTCAAATTACTAATTAAGTTTTTGAATTTCTTAATTCATCGCCTATGATCATGATATCATCCACAAACGCAATTATTAAAGATCAAATTTCAATTGTTCCATGTTTGGTGAACAAAGTATGATCTACTTGCCCTTATTGTGAATGGGAATTGTAAGAATTCTCTACATGATATCTTTGTAAGAGTACAAGATGTAAAAAGTTATAGTTGTACAGCCACCTAACTAAGAAAAAAATTGTAGAAATTCAACACTCCCCCTGAAGCTGGCTTTAAGGTCTCTTTAGCATGTTGACTAGAAATTAAAACTAATCCTTGTGTAGTCCTTCAGTGAGCATATCGGCTACTTGGTCTATAGTTGGTAGATAAGGAAAACAATACATAAGGAACAAAAAGTAACTCAATTTCAATTTTGCTCTTTGATAAAATGATTGTCAACCTCATTGTGCTTTGTTCTATCATGTATAACCGGGTTGTGAGCAATTGAGATGGCAGCCTTGTTAGTGCAGTAGACCTTCATAGGAAGTGTCAATCAGATCTTTAAGTCTTCATGTAGTCTTTTTATCCGCATTACCTCACAAATTCTGTTAGCAAGATATTGAACTCTACCTTAGCATTGCTTCAACCTACAACATTTTGTTTTTTGTTCTGCCATGTAACAACAGTTCCTCCAATAAAGGTGCAGTAGCCTGTCAGTAGTGCAGTAGCTTGAAGTTTTCATCTATTAGTGGTGCAACCAACCCAGTCTGCATCTGTAGAGACTTCTATTTGTAGGTTGTTACGTTTCTGAAACATAAGACCCTTTCTAGGGTTTATGTTAGGCAAAATCTACTGGAATTTTGTATAAGAGCTAAGATTCAAATTGAGATGTAGTGGTTGTTATAGTAAAGCAATTTGAACCAGTTTATATAAGCAGTAGCTTTTTCGTATTCATTTTTTAATTTTGGTTTTTTTTATAGTCGAAGATAATGTTGCAATTTTCAGTGCCATTGCTGGGTTGGTAAACAAGTGTTGCTTTAGTATCAGACCATAAATTGAGGCACAAATTTATCTGGAATCACGCGGAAGAAGAAAGGGACAGTTTAATTATGTCAATCCACCTTATTTGTAAACTCTGATGGTGATATTAACCCTTCAAAGAGTTAAAAGTCTCAAATAGAAGTTGACAGAGTTTGATTAAGCCAACCCACCTAATAGTGCATCACTGGTTGTTAAATTTGCGGATGAGGATGCTTGTATTCCCTAATGGTCAATCAAAAGATTCCCTTTCGTATGCCTTGGTGGTATTTTCTACTCTGATCAAGTCTCTCTTGGAAGGAGGGAATAGTGATACTGCTAAAAGCAGAAGAAGAAACAAGCTGTTGGTTGATGGAAGTTGACTGTGCCAGAGTGAAAAAGAATGGTTGACAGTGTCAGCTTTAGGAAAGAAACTGAATTGGGGTTTCAGTTACCTAATGCTCTGACACATATACATATATATATATATATATATATATGATCTATATCTTATACTCAACATATATCATGATTAGATCAATAGGGTATTGCAGGTGTTTTAAGCAGGAACTGGTGTTCCTTTGAATCTTTATAATATACAACCAGGATTGAAGCTTTATCCAAGACATTAAGCTTCTTCATCAAAGTATCTTTGGTATTGGTCTCCTGAGGCAGTACCTTGTTGTCAATATTTCTGTGGGTGTAGTTAAATATTAATATCATACCTACAGAATCTGCTCATTGTAGTACCTACAAATTCAGAGTGCCTCCGATATGATTGTCATATGAGAGAGTTAATAATACAACTAAGAATGGCACGGGAGAATGGTTTAAGCGTAGAAAGCATTACATTGAGGAGTTGCTGATTTCAGTTTAAACCATAACATTGGCACTTAAATTACCAGTATCTCCAATGTCGTTGTATGTCTGAGCTGAAGCTTGTAATATATTGTAGTATCTCCTTTGGTTTCACACTTAGCAAGTGGGTGACATTCTAATTGTGTGTATCTATGACATTCTAATTGTGTGTATCTAACAATCTTCATCTTTTGCTGCAGAATTCAGGGGTCGATCTGAAGTAGAGATGTCTGATGTCCACAGAAGTCTTCAACAATTGTACGACTACAATGTCATGCTGAGGGACAAAGTTCTAACTACACAAGCATTACTAAATGCTCTAGTTTCTGAATCTTCTACTTCTGCAAAAGATAGCAATATACGTTGTCAAAACTTACCATCTTCATAGCCGGGAATTACTCTGCACTAGTTTTATCGTTGTTCTGCTTATCTTGGAATAGAAGGTTTTGCAGATTGCAGGTATTTGTTCTCAGGAACCCAAGTTTGGTCGATGTTTTCTTTGAAAATGGAAAAACACTCTAGATCATGGAAACTTCAGAATGTCTCTGGCAAAACACTCTTTGGGCAATGATCAACATTGTCAATGTCACTTGTTATGGTGGAGAGGTTTCAGCTTGATCATGGAAGACGGTAAGGCAAAAAGGGATTCCAGCTTTAGCATGGCAGACGGTATATCAGGCTCAATTTTTGGGTTGAATTGATGCTGAAAAAGATGAAGTGTGTCCTTTATTTGGCGTTGTTGTGAAGTTTATCGCAGCGTAAAACTTAAAAAAGGTCAATGGCGTGTAAATGGCAGAAAACAAATGGCATTACTTTTCTTTAGATGATTATAATGTTCATTGTTTTATTCGTTGTAGGATGAACTATTTTAACACTATTATAGAGGCGCATCATTGTATATTTATTACCAGGATTTTATTGGGAGGAAACAACTAACTAACTACACAGATAATGACCATGATCAGCAATACTTGAAAAACAACTATTCGACTGAAAATCTTTAAAGCGGCATGTATTTGTGTTTGGACTCACCTCCTTTGAATCCCTTTTTGGTTTTGGTAGTGCTCCCTTCTCAGGTAGTCTTGGCATGAAATTCTAGGTCTACCCCGTAGTCATGCCAAGACTTCTCATATATATATATATATATATATATTCGAGTTCCACTGGGATTTCGGGATCGAGAGTACATGAACTTAGTAGAATTGGAATTTTCATCCCTCTTATTGCTCGTTAAAACTCTAAAATTTTTGAATTTATCTTCATGTCCACTTTTATAGGGCAGATTGGAGTTTTAACTCAAATATAATTCATTCCTATCTCCACTCTTAAATTGGCGAGAATCAATTTAGACAGAAAAGGGTAAAGCATGATGAACATAAGCATCAATTTTTGGTTTATATTTTACGTTCAACCGATTTGCTGTAATTTAGTGACAAAATAATTTTAAAAAAAAATTTATTTTGTACATATTTAGATGTATATGATAAAATTCACGGAATAATTATACATTGGAAATAAAATTATAATTATTATATTCATATTGTATTTATGTATTATCCCTAAATTATTCCTAGTTGTTTTATTAAGTCTGGACATTAATATACTATAAAAAAATTAGCACAGATTATATTTTTCCTTATGAAGGAAATAGTCGCTCTTATAGGCTAAAGTATGGAAATATTTTTTTTTTGGAATGTAAGTAAAATTTATTCAAAGGTGGAAATTACAGAATGTATAAGGTTATATCTCCGAAAATGGAGCTCAAATTGACGAAGAAGTGCACATTGGAAATATCTGAAAACATTGTATTCTAAATGTTCAAATGAAATCTAATATAATTAGATAAGAGTAGATGATTAGCATTGATCGTGGTGGTCATCATTAGTTTGAGCAGTAAGTGATTCCATCCATATTCGTTGAACACGTTAGCCTTACCGAAAATTTTGGTATTTCTCATCCTCCAGATGCAGTGTATCAACATAGAAAAAATAGTTTTGAATAACCTTTGATCTTTTCTATTAGTCCATCTCAATTTGGCAGCCCAAGTCAAAGTATTCATCCAACTAAGATGCTTGTCCTGTAATCCAAAGATGTTGAGAAAAGCACTCCATAGTAGTTTAGTTTGAGAACATTTGAAGAAAATATGATCTAAGGTTTCAATTTGTCCAAAGCATAGAGGGCAATTAGTTTCCGAAATTTGGAACTTAATTCTATCTCTAGTTCCCAATTTTTATATAGCAGCCAATCATAAGATAGAGATTTAAACAAATATATGGGTGCTTGTTGGAGAACAAGTTCACTAAACTGAACTGATATGAGAAGTCTATTTAGAACATTACTTGTATGTTTATAAAAATTCTCATTGTGATAATTGTATAAGTGATTATTTGACTTGAGGTCTCCAAAGTTATCTTGTATAGGGATTATTTTATTTTGATATTATTTATGACCTATTATAATCATGGATAATTCAGTCGGTAGTCATTAAATATAGCATGAACTATATAGAGATAGTTAAGTGATCAAGTTCAGATTTATAACCCAAAAGTAATTAGAGAGAATGTTCTGTTTTTCTCGATTAGTATTGATTCGAAAAATCTTTGGCCAAGGTAGAATGACGTTTTGTAAATAGTTTATAAATGTTATTAATTGAATCAATAACTAATGACCGAGAACTAATATGATTAGACTCAAAATAGAGTTGACATTAATTTCATTCTCTATATCTAATCGGAACATTATATGATGAAATGATTGGATTACACAAAAACATGTACAAGAAGGTTAGTCAAAACTACTTTCACATTCCTAAATATTTGGGTGATCATGATGTGTTGCTAGACGTCAATCTTAATCTATGATTATAAATTGTTTAATTAGAGAATTAAAGTGTATTAAAAGGATTATTAATTTATCTAATTCTAATTTTGAATTAGAATTAGAATTTATAATTATTACTAACATATTTGAAAATCTAATGGGTCTCACATAAAGAACGAGTTGAAGAGAACAAAGATATTTCAATCAAGTTGGACTTGATTGTAAAGTTTAAGAAACTTTATAATTAAATATGAGATATTTGATAAATAATGATCAATATCAGATATTATATCTTATTTAGGCATAATTGTTATTTAATTAGAATTGTTTTTAATTATAATTAAAGTTTAATTGAAATTAAAATTTAATTTCAGCTAAATTACTAAACCGTCCAAAACTTATTATATATAGGCTTGAGCTCTAATGAAAATAGCATTCTTTGCTTAACCGTCTCTATACTCTCAACTTGTTCTGTGAATACTGTTAAAGGTCAAATACTTGTGCAGCTATGGTGGTTGAGATGGATCGATTTCAGAAACAGTTCAAGACATATTATAAGATTATGATCAAGCTTCGAAATAAGGTATGAATTAAGATTCATGCTTTATTATGATTTAATTGTTAATCATTTTATAAAATTAAAGTGATATTCATTTTCGAGAATCAAAATACTTTTCTCAATTATTCTACTACGGTTATGATTGGATCTTGTTCCAATTTTTCAATAGTGGTATCAAAGCTACTTTTAATTATATAATTTGATTAAATTCACATAATTGTTATTGATTTGATTAAAAATAACAGTGCTTAAAATATTAATTAATGAATATGTATAATACGGATTAAGATTAATTAACTAAAACTCATATGCTTTGTTCTTGATTATAACAATTCAACACATGCAACCTTGTCTTTTTCTAGAAAGCTTATGATATAAATTGTATTTGTTCTGAAAAATTATATATTATGCCCTATTCTGGATATTGTATTTTTGCGTCTTTTATGAAAATTTTTTGCTTTTTTGCGTTTTTTTTTCCTTTGTTGTTATTAGATGTGGATCCTGGAAAATAAATTTAGCATGTCCCCTTAAATTATTTTTCAAAAATATGGGTTTGAGAAACTCATAACCAACAAGTTTCGTGGGTTATACAATTTCAAAATAAGGAAATAGGCATTGTTTGTGAATGGTTTGATTTTCTAGTTTTGGTTGGTTTGTTTGTTCGTCAGCTACTAGTTGGGGCGACAACCGCCTAGAAACCATTGGCGAATCACCACTGGTGGGGGGGCGATAACTCGCCCACAAATGAGACATCGGTGGCTTGCATCATACGGAGGTGTTGCGGGTAGTGGCGCTTGGAAGCTGGAAGCCGACGGTATCACTATATATCTCCTCTTCCTCCAACCAAGTCTCCACCACCACCATACCACTATACATCTCCGCCGCCTCCCAAAAAGTCTCCACCACCTCCAT
>JAOQMM010000007.1:6106587-6123581 GCA_027563515.1 Erythroxylum platyclados
GTGGAGGAAATTTTGGTTTCAAACCTTTAACTTTACGAGGCTTTATCTTTCCCTTTCCCTTTGTTGCTATTAAAGTTGTATGAGTTGAATTCTTCAGCTTCTCTTCTTCAACAACATAATAGGGAGATAAAGGGGCATATATATTGGGGAAGCGCATCTGGTGCAGACGCCGCTGGCGCGCCAACGTACAAATGTTGACTGAGGTGCATGCAGAGGTTCTGACACGTGCTAAACAGTCCCACAAACCTTTTTTAAATTTGAATTTTATATTTTTCAAACCTTAATTTTAAGTAAATTGGTTTATTTCAAAATAAATTAGTTTAAACCCCTAATAAAATGAAAAAGCGTTTTCTAATTATTTTCAAAAGATTATTTTATTATGAATACTTTGGAATTTAGTTTAATTTTTCAAGGAGTTGAATTATTAAATTAAATTGATTATCAAATCAAAAAATTAGAATCAAGTAAATCTTTAAAAGAGTTATCTTTTATAATTAAATTATGTTAGATAATTAATATAATGAGATTACATTAATTATGATGGAATCTTAATTTTAATATTAAAGTAATTATTTTTCTTAATATAATTAAGATTAATAATTAGATTGATTCCTAATTTAATTTTAGAAAAGCAATTTCTAAAATTAGAATTCATTTGTTTCAATTAGATTGAAATTAATTAATTAGACTCCTTAAATTTAAGAAAGGTGTTTCTTAATTATATTTATTTATTTCAATTTGAATGAGGAAAATTAAATTTTTAACTTTATTTGTTTAGAGAATTATTATTTAATTGATTTGGAAATTGTTTTTATTTATAAATAATAAGTTTCTTGATTTTTTACAAAAGTATTTTTCTTGGTTAAATTTTGAAAATTTTTTTCATTTATTAATTAAGAAAAATGTGCTTTCTTTAGTATTTTGAAAAATAATTTTCTAACTTGTTAAAAAATATTTTCTAATTAATTAAGAAATTATTTTCTCAATAAAAAATAAAGGACTTTTTAAATTAAATTTAAAAGTTGTTATTTAATTTTTAAAGTAATTTCCTTTTAATATTATAAAATAGTTTTTTAATTAAGGAAAAGTAATTTCTAATTTGATTAGAAATTGCGTCCTTCTATAATTTAAAAAAAAAGAGTTTTTCTAAATTATTAAATTAAATTAATTATCAAATAAAAAATTAGAATCAAGTAAATCTTTAAAAGAGTTATCTTTCATAATTAAAATATGTTAGAAAATTAATATAATGAGATTATATTAATTATGATGGGATCTTAAAGTAATTAATTTTCTTAATATGATTAAGATTAATAATTAGATTGATTCCTAATTTAATTTTAGAAAAGTAGTTTCTAAAATTAGAATTCATTTGTTTTAATTAGATTGAAATTAATTAATTAGGCTCCTTAAATTTAAGAAATGTGCTTCTTAAGTAAATTTATTTATTTCAATTTGAATGAGAAAAATTAAATTTATAACTTTATTTGTTTAGAGAATTATTATTCAATTGATTTAGAAATTGTTTTTTATTTATAAATAATAAGTTTCTTGATTTTTTACAAGAGTATTTTTCTTGGTTAAATTTTGAAAAGTGTTTTTATTTATTAATTAAAAAAATGTGCTTTCTTTAGTATTTTGAAAAATAATTTTCTAACTTATTAAAATATTTTCTAATTAATTAAGAAATCAATCTCTAAATAAAAAATAAATGAATTTTTTAATTAAATTTAAAATTTTTATTTAATTTTTAAAGTAATTTCCTTTTAATATTAGAAAATAGTTTTTTAATTAAGAAAAAGTAATTTCTAATTTGATTAGAAATTGTGTCCTTATTGGATTAGAATGTGTTACTTCTGTAATTTAAAAAAAAGTTTTTCTAAATTATAATTAGTATGAGCCACAATTTATTGTAAAATTATTTTTAATTAAATTTTGTTAAAAGAGTCAAAATAATTGGAAATAGTTTCCAATTGGATTTGAAAATTTTTTTCAAATCAAATTGAATTTTATTAGGAATATGAATTTAATTTATTTAAGAATCAATGAGTTTAATCTAATTTAATTTTTCCAAGTTGGAAATATTATTTTAGATTATGAAGATCAATAACTTGGATCAAATGAAGCTGGATCTTATGCATATAATTTGATTATGAGTGCGTAAGTTGCATGCTTTATTTATATATTATATATGTGTGATATTTTACATTCAATTTTATGTTTGATGAGACGAACAAAATTAAATCTCTCGTTAAAATATTAAGTATATGTTGAGAACGTGAATGTTACCTTCCATTGTTATATATGTCTCACAAAAAATTTTATCCAACACTAAAAAACAAGCATATATAGATTAAGTGCCATTTAATTTGATATCATGATCAAATAAGAGTGGAAAATGAGAATTTCTTGACACTTTGAGCCAATTAGCTATTATTTAGAAGATATTTGAACGAGGAGGCATACTAGACGCCTATGCGGTGCGAATTATGAGCCTCTCAAACACTTTGAGCATTGTAAAATAACCTATTGAAGGATCCAAGAGAGAAAAGGAAATTGGAGAAGTTTGGTATCAAATTGAGAGATTATGAAAATTTTAAAAAAGGTGATTCAGTCAACTAAGTTCTTGGACGGTCTAAATCTCATGGCCTGTAGTTTCCAGGACTCGGGATGGATTTACGGCTACTTGCTCCTTCAGTTCACCTGATGATGCAGCCTCAATTTCGTTATATCATCTTTCTCGATATGTCCCAGCACTTATCGGAAACATAGGCTGGTTACTAACTGGTACGCTCCTTTTTTCAACTATTATTAGTACGATGAGTCATTGTTATTCTCGCAACCTACTAATATTAAGAACAGATCTTCTGTTCCGGTTAACCAGTTCCTATCTTGTTCTATTAAATCTCATCCATATAGTTATGTGGAATCTACATAAATATGTGGACGAAATTAAATGACAAAAGATTGGAACACCCTAACGAGAGCAAAGGAGTTCGTTGGTTCAATTGTAATTTACGCGCTTTTGCATCACTTATAAAAACAAGATTGCCTGCCTGCCTATCAAGATTGAATCCGAATCCAAGGTAATCGTAGCACCTGCCCATTATCACCAATTGAGTTGCTCATTCTATGAAATTTCTAAAATGATCCATTCGATTAGCCGATTAGTTGAACTCAAAATATTGCATAATGCATCACATCAACTAGCCTAGTATTGCGGGATTTAAATAGGTGACAAAATGAGTTTTTCCATCACTATGTGCTGCGGATGGAATGGAAGAAGCTTTTGCTTCTCGAGAAAATGTGAGAGCGCTAAGCAGAGGTTCATTTCTCACATGCCCTCTTCCTCAATTTATAACCCAATATTCAAGAACACTTTAACAAACACTCAACAATTTTTTTAATTGATACAATCAGTAACCAGATCTCACAAATATTTCGATTCCAGCAAATGGTGACGGTATAGCTTTAATCCGATTAATTCTTAACAAATTAGTGTTTACAATTTCGGTATAACTTCAATCAGATTAGTTCTTAACGAATTATTATTTGCAATTTGTGAGGGTTGTTCTTGCTATATACGAAATCCTTAATTAATATTACCACAAAAGACCACGACTACATATTGACTAACGCCACTAAATTATTTCAAAACATCTGAATTAACCTTTCAAATGAAAATTTAAAGATTAAAGTAATTCTATATGTTAAATTTTGTTTCTTTTTAGCTAATTTAACTAATTTATTAATAGATTATAATTTTCATTTATATAAAATACTTCCTATAATAAATTATGTGCATTTGGTAAATAACTTAAATTGTATTGATTACGTAATAACAATTTCATAATTTTAAAATAAATTTTATTTATAAAAGTATCCGCACTTTGTAGGATTGTACTGTTAGTTAACGCTTAAAACTTCTATTACAAGTAAAAATCAACAATTAAAAATTATAAAAATTTTGAACTGTCTAATTTTTTAGTTCAATTTTTAAATTTTTGGTTCGATTTATTTTAATAATTTTTGTTGTTAAAAATTGATCAGTTTATTAATTAATAAAATAAATCAATTAATTTTATAACATACTAATACCAGTTAAATCTTTTAAAACTTAAACTTCTTGTTTTATCAATTTAACTTTCGATCTCATTTTTAAAACATTAGTAAAAATTTCAATTGTTAAAGCTAGAAGTTTTGACATAGTAACTCTTAACTAGTAATTAGGAGGGGGGTAAATTTTTGTAAAATCAAACAATTCGGAATTGACCTATGCTTCTGGTTGAATATTTTAAAGGGATCTGTAATGTCATTTGCACCTTGATATCACAATTAAGGCAAGAAGAATATATCGACCCACATCAAATCATAGTTTCCAACCAAGTTCATTTGACAAATATTTTCCCCTAGTTTCACACAAAACCGCTCAAACACAAATTATTCAAAACTCCATCACAGCTACCATATTCTCAGAGCAATCCTTATGTAGGTATATACATTGGTAAGAATATTAAATAGCTAAACTTAAGATAAATATGTACAGCAGCATGATCATTGACTAGGTTCATAGTTATTAAACCCAACAAAATAACCCAACGCCTGGCTGCCTGCTTCATATCTCACGGGCTTCTTTCTTTAACATGACGCTGTTGCTGTACACACCACAGCATTGATTGAAGATGACTTTTCATTGTATCTGATTTGTTGAAACCACCATACCAGCAAATATCTTCTCAGTTATTTGCAGAAACATCACTTAGCTTCGATGCCCACAGATCATTGACTAGAATATAAAAATTTGTAACTTGAAAGTGGCCATCGAATGGCACGAATCCAGCTTATAGAAATCAGTTAACAACTAAAACCTGTTCAGCCGTTAAGCTGTTTTTGCACTTCCTTTCAGATGTGAACCACTACGCATTGGCTGTAGTCCCAAGGCATGAGCAAACATACGCTTTGCAGCTCCTAGATGTTCCTTTTTTGTATAATCCTCATCCGAACCACATGAACTGGTATTGGCCTTGCCAATTTGCATACAGTTCTTTTCACTTCGCTCTTGGCCCTGCTCCTTCTGGTCTAATGATGATGTACTCGTATTATGCCAACTATTTGCTCTTCCAGAACCATTGCAAGGAAGAGAAATGATCTCTTGAAAAGCTTCCAAGCTAGAACTAGAATCAAGCTTATCCTTAGCTGGAGTGCTCAATTCATTGGTCACTACTTCTGATTTTTCACATTCCCGTACACCACAATCTCGGTTTGATGGACTCATTTTCTTGCCCAAGGCATGAGCAATCATTCGCTGAGCAACCACAGGAACACTCCGTGGCTTTCTCTTGACAGCCTCTCTCATTTCATCCACATCAAGTGAAAAAATGCGCTCACGAGCAAGCATATAAGCTGCTTGTCTCTCCTCAAGTGTATGAGAAAGAGACTTTAAGTTTGACACTGAATAAAACACGAACTTTTGTTAGGTTGTAATGCTCAGATCAATTGGAATAACATTATGTAAACTAATTTCAAAAAGCAAACGTAGTGCAATCACCAGGTTGTTTATTCAGCACTTTTAATGAAACTGTCTCTTTCATAACAGTTGGGTCTTCAAATACTAACTTTAAATTTTTTACATAATTAGACCAGCAGAGAGAGAGAGAGAGATGGCAGGGCTAGAAGAGTACAATCATGATAGATCTGAAGTTCTAGAAGAGAGAACATATAAGAAGTACAACTCAGTTCCGTGTTTCAGGGGAAGGAAAAAAGGGACAGGCCACTGAAGCGTTTCGTCTTTGAAAATTGTTTCAGTCATACCATAAGTTGCCTGGTATCCCAACTCAAAAACCCTAAATGATTCAGTATACAAAGTTCACCTGCCTTAGCATGGTACAACTATTTTTGTGATTTTGCAAAAGGGTATTAGGTTTCACAAGTAATTGCAGGATCAGACTGTCACATAGTTTAAACAAAAGAGGTGAAATAAAAGCAGTATGTTTCTTATGATAACAGTCATCATAAAAGCCGCATATTGCTTGTGGTAAGTGTTACTATAATATCTATGGCCTTTTAATTATTTTAATCCTCAGCATCAGATGTAGCAATTCCCATAAGACATATCGAAGGCAAATAAAAAGATGATCTATAGCATCTTCCGCTTTTATAAGAACCTTGAATCTATTTTTGTTGTGCATGAAATGCTACAGTGATTGACGAACTCATCATGTCTATATGTGCAGGGATATTCAGACTGTGGTGGACAAGATCAAGTGTATATCGCCTGTAAGACAAATGTAGGATCTTATAATCTTATTCAAACAGAGAAAGGAAGTACAATTATGTTACATATATGCTGCTACGTCTAATTCCCTAGGACTCTAATCCATCCTAATCAAAAGTTTTGACACGAGGGAACCATTGCATGGCGTATAAAGAAGTATGGGATATGAAACCATAAATTTCAACTCTTTTTTAATTATTCAGCTTGGTCCCTTCTTTCCAATCCCAAACACTTTTTCCTCCTAATCCTTCCTGCTATCCACTAATTTTAGATAACCAGGAGAATGCCAATCACAGAAATTGTTCATGGTGATCAATTGACAGCTATTTCCAATGTGAATTTCCTGACTATCTCTTATAGAGATCTAATGAATATTAATGATCATCTTACATAGGAATATTTCCAAAGTATTCTATATTGGAATAATTTAGGAATCCTATTTTGGGAATCAGAATTCACTTTGTTATCCTACTATTATAAACAAATAGCCTGAAACCAAGTTAATAACAAGCCATTCTATTCTCTTTCAATTTCTACTGGATATTGGAGTCAGAATGCTAAGAAGGAAAAGAGGAACAAAAGCAAAGAGACTGTTCACACACTATTTCATCACGATTCCACTATTCAAGGAGAACAGTATCATCATCATACTGTTCACATTTTTCATTTCATCCTGAAACCTATTTTTGTTTGTTTTTGTGTCGAAGATTTTCATTTCATTTCACCTCAAAGATTTTGTAGTTTGGCACTAAAAATTCTTTTTTGGTACATGTTGCTGGTGTGATGGCGTTGACTCAGAGCTCAAGTGTGCTTCAATGAAACTCTTCCCATGCAAGAAGTGTGTGAAGAATCCAACCCTAGATTTGGTATATTTCCACTTTTAGTTTTTATTCTAATTCAACAAGCTTACCATCATAATGTTGGGGGAATTTCATAACAAATTGGATAGGGTTGCAACTAGTTTGTAAGGGAGAGTTTGGTCTTGATGCTGATTGGGCATGCTTGACATCAATTTGTTGAAGAAAACTTGAAAATTTAAAAATGTACTAAATTATTTATATGGAACTTCAATTAAGACTGTGTATAACAATTTGGATCATGCATGTTTCAACTTAAGCGAGAGTATTAAAAAGATTTATTATTGTTATGTTATGATCCTATGGAGAAAAATTACTCAAGTTGTTTTTTTTTTTGAAAAATTAATGAATTGCATTAACTATAAGTGAAACTAATACAACATTACAATGATTTCTAGGCTATTAAGACTATTAAGTACAATACAATTGTAAAAACATTTCAAAAAACAGGTCCAAACCAATATTGTTATCTAACTTATAGTTGCCATCTATACTTCATGTCTGGTGAAAAGTATTATAAACATTTTTAGCAACAATAGCTGATCTAATCCAATTAATAATCTTGTGATATCTGGTACTTCTCTTCTTCCTTGTGTGCAAAAATTCTCCTATTTCGCTCCTTCCAAAGTGTATAAATGGTAGTAGTGAAAGCCGCTTTAAGAATTATTCCATAACGGAATAGTTTATCTTATTTTAGAACATTTTATTTGTTTGTATTACCATATAGCCAGGCTGAAACTTGGCCAATAACAAGTCATTTCATAGTCTCAATTAACTCTTCCACAGTAAAGACATATCAACTGATAGATATGAGATAAGGCGGTATAAAAAGAGTATATGAAAACTAGATGACTCAATTGCCAAAAGGGCAGTTAGGTCACCATGGCTGTACAGAAGAATATATGAGGATAACTATACTATTCAACTGCCAAGAGGATAGTGGTAAGCTAACACCCAATGCAAAATGACTCTGGACTTCTCAAGAAAAAGGAATCTGAAAACAGCTTTAGACCATGTATCGATTTGGTTGAAGGCAAAGTGGAGTTAACTGAGTCACATGCTTTCTTGCCCTTCAAACACTTTCCCATATTAGGATTACAAAAAACTAATCAATGCTATAAGCCAATTCATCAAGTTAACCATCATGTTCTTCTTTTAAGGAAGACACTAATGGTGCATGTATATTTTGATGACAGGAAGATTTTACCTGAAGAAGCATCTTTTTTCCTCAACAATTGGGGTGATGTTTCAGCCTCAGGTTCCCCATATTGGAACAAGATGTCACTAACAAGGATGGATGGTCTGCACAACACAAGATAAGAATGAGAATAAAATCCATGAATATTTTCAAAACAAAAAAACTGAAATGTTGACCCTATGGCCTTGTAATTTAAATCTTCCCATATTTCAATATTATGCAAAGAAAACAAAGAAATGGCAACATAGTGGGTTAACAATCATCTATACAATCTTATTTTACAAAAAAGATCATCTATACAATCTTAAGGCTGCAACAAAAAAATGCAGCTCACTAGTATTCTAAGGATTAGGTAGATAGTACAAATGTCAGACCACAATTAGCTTGATAGATCACATAGGATACAAGGCCACACAAAAAAATGTGATATCTTAAGCTACTTTATTCTTAAGAAACAAAAAAGTGACTTAAGTTAAGGAATGCTGCTCATACATTGAAGTCTCCGGGCATCGCTCTAAAATTAAGTGTCGATCATCTCCCTCGCCAACTGATAAATGGGCAAATCTAGCACAGAGAACAAGCATACTATATTAATGGCATATCATAAGAAACCGACTCCTGCAGTAAACTTATATGACACTCACTTCTTAGGAACATCACTTAGAAGCAAACAAACATTCAGAGTAACATACCCAAATATGTCTGACAGACGATGCATCAGAAGGCGATTGTAAGAATTCATTGGTTCCAATTCAAGGACCACATCACTACAATCAAACAATTCATTATAAGCAATTAGATACGAACACAATGAATAGATGTGCATCCAGTTTTCAAGAAATACAATATATGCAGCTAGGAAAAGTTAGCAAACAAATTATCAACTCTTAACTATCAAAAGATGCATTTTGTTAGCAATTTAATTAGGGAATTTATACAGCGTCACTCAAAATAAACCTACATAGGAACTATAGAACTACTCAAATAAAATTAAGTCGTTTGTTGATTTTATGTGTTCCTCTATCAATTTAGCTAGAACAAAATAAATTACACTATGAATACCAATCACTTACTTTTCAAAAAAATAATAATAGATGTTGCCAATAAGCATTATCTCACAGGAAACAAACCTCCCAGGTTTGAGTTCCAATGTGATTTATTAGAAAGAAAGAAGAAACTGACAACTTAGAGACCAGAAAATTGTGTCATTTCGATGGGGAACTCCAATATATACAAACGTGCAAGTTGAATTTCAGTCCTTAAAAATAGCTAAGCTATTACATATATATCTTTCTACAGCTAATAAACCCTACTTAAGGAAAGATTTTCAAATCCTTATAGTTGTTACAGAAGGTACAAAATCTGCCTTTGATGAGGTACGAAATCAGCCTTGACAAGACTGCATAAAATCAACCTTTGCCAAATGTTTATTAATGTCATAGTTGTCATTATTGACAGTTAATAATTGTCATAATTGTCATAATCTCCATGTTTGACATGGTATCAGAGCCTCAATTCTGTATTTTCATGTGTCTTGTTCACTTGCTCTACACAGCCCAAGTTCAGTCTCTTGTTACTAGTTATCTTGATCAAGTTCTTGCAGCCTAATGTTTTTTAGACAAATACGATTCTTTCTTGGTTCGTTAATGGCAAAAACTACTTAGTGTGTGTCAGAAAATTCATTCTAGAATGTTTATAGACAGTATATAAGACAAAACAAAGACAAGAAGGGCAGAGATGATTTTCTGTAAACCAATTGTTAGAAGGAGCGGCAGTCTCTCGAATACTACCAAACCAATCCCTTGTATTGGCTTTAATCTTTAATCCATGTCTTTTCCTCTTTTCTCATTTTTATTTTCGGTGCCTGCTTACTTCCTTTAAGCTTTTTATAATCAGATTCCTAACACAAATCAAACCAGTGGAGATTATGCTACCTGTTTTCATCCTGAAGGAAGTTAACAAGTGTCTCTTCCATGGAAAGCACAAGATGTTTGCAAGGAAGATTGTCCTTCACAAGAAATGCCAGTTCCTCCACCTGAATGTCCACCAATTATCAATTCATTCAGTACTTCTTCACAAGCTTTGTATCAAGTACTTCAAACTTCGTTGTTTTGAGTTTGTAGAAGGAACATAGGAAAAGAAAAATTCAACATTATCTATGACAAAAGAACATAGTCCAAAATAAACAAAAAAATGAATAGTCAAGATCTTAGTGCTTTAATTCCACTAAAAGCATCAACTTTACTTAGTATTGCCGATAATGGAAGGTTGGTAAGAATTACAAACAGTTCTCAGAACAATAATCAATCACAGGGAGAACACATCTTCATCATGCCAATATCTTGAACAAACTATAAAGTGCACCCTCATAGGCACCAAAAAGAGAAAAAAAAGAAGATAAAGCAAAAGGCAGTGAGCATAACAAGAGATCCTACATGTATGTGTAAAAGATTTAAATATAAGAGTAAGAAGCGAGAGAAATTACCATACCATAGCAAACTGGGTGAGGGTCATGTCTTGGGATTCAACGACAGCAGTTGAGGAAGGAACCCTTGAAAACCGGAATCCTCTAGCTTCTCTTGGTTACGATTTTATTATGCTCAATTTGTCACTTCATTAAACCACTTTAGATAAATAATAAAAATAGGGCTGTTTTGCGATTCTTCATGTTTGTTTCTATCATAGGTTTAAAATTTTTGGATGACAAAAAATTATTATTTGAATTTATTTATTTTAGGTTTTAGTTTTGATTTTTTAATTTTATAACTTAAATCTATTAAAAAAATTTCTTTTATGTTTTTATTTTTATTAAGTAAATATAGAATTTAATTAATAAATTATTAATAAAAATTATGATTAATAAAATTTGATTATTTAATTTATTTTTATTTAAATTTTTAGTAATTATTTAATAAATATATTTTGTTTAAAATATCTTAAATCAAAAGTTATGAATACCGTATCAATATTGGTATCGAATTTGGTTCTGGTACAATACTATACTAATACTGGTCAATACCAGGTGCCGTTTTGGGTAATTTTTTAAATTTATAAAATAGTCCCTTAATTTTTTAAAATTACAAAATAGTCTTTCAATATATTGTGTTGTATAATTTTATATCAACTCTGTCTCCAAAAATAGTAATAATAGAAATTTAAAATAATAACAACTATTTATTTTTATTAATATTACTCTTAACATATTTTACATATAAAGAATAACCACAATTAATATAAAAAAAGATCATTTATTCATCATGTAAATATAAAATTAAGGACAATCTAAAGTATTTAAATTGTTACAATTTTATCATATAATAAATAATAATTACATCAAAACATCAAATAAAACAGCAAAAACAACAACTCAATAAAAGTCTCAATGATATGCACGGTCTAAGGATGCCCAGTAGAGAGACGATTTCTGATAAACTTATATATATATATATAATTAAAATAATAAAGTAGTAATAATTAAAAATACAAAAAAGTAAAATTAAAATAGGCAAAAAAGATGATGATGATGATGATGATGATGATGATGATGATGATAATAATAATAATAATAATAATAATAATAATAATAAATAAATACGTATAACTTAAAATATAAAAAATAAGTAATAAAATAAATATTGCAAAAAATCAAAAAAATTATTACAAGAAAATATTTAGGATATGAAAATGTTTAGGCTAATAACTAAAGGAAAAATATTACATATTAAATGTTTAGGCTGAATACAAGACATAAAACTAAAAAAAAATTATTAAAAGACCTATAGGAAAGAGAATGATCTTTCTATGTGAGATCATTTGCGCTTATCCTAGTACATCAAAGTTTTCTAATAAGGGTCATGTCCTCAATAAGTTCCAACAGAGCTATATCATTCTTGATCACCTCTCCACAGTTCTTTTTAAGCCTTCCATTTTTTCCTCCTACAGTCTTAAGTATAATCTTCTCACATTTTCTCACTAGAGCGTTAAGGTGTCTCCTTTTAACATGTCTGAACCACCTAAGCCTTGTCTCTCTTAGTTTTTCATTAATGTTAATCATCTTTAATTTGTCTTTTACCATCAAATAAAAAGAATAATAAATATCTATGATTCTTTAACTATTATAATTTACAATAAGAGTTCATGTCAAAGAAACAACCAACTAGAAGTGAAACTTAAAACAAAAACATTTACAATTATATTTATATTGCATATATAAAATTTAATATATACATCAAATATAAGTTAAATTAAAAGATGAGGAGAAATAAAAACCTGAAACTTCATTCAATCAAATACTCGCTCAAATCGCATTGATCTCAATTCTTATTTAATACAAAATTCCCATCATTGAGAAGATACTCATCATCATCATTCAAATTCATTGTACTAAATGATATGTCAATACTTTCTCATCTAAAATTGTCTTCTAAGTCACTCTTATCTATCAAATTTGGTTTCTCATAAACTCAATCCGCCAAAAGATTGATATGGTCAAGCCAAAATAGATCTACAGAACTATTTTTTCTATTAAGAGTCCTAGTAAACAAATAAAATTAAATTATTAAAAATTACAAAAAATATATCTAGCTTAGTAATAATAATAACATACCTTTCCTAAAGCTTTAAATTATATCGAATAAAGATCAAATCGTTCAAGCTTTTGTGCTCCAATCTATTCCTTTTTCTTGGAATTAATGAATTCAAATGTGCTCTAATTCCTTTAACGTCATGTTGCACTTACACATTGACTTAAAATTTGAATTACAAACATTTGCAATTATGGACACCACTTTTGAATTGGGCCCATAAAAAAAGTAGCATTATAAACAAAATAAGTAATGATTAATTTTTAACAAGTAACAAAAGTAAAAAATATATACCTAGATTAAGTTTTTCTCTTTAACGAATAACAACTGGCATCCCAAAATCACTAGAAACATCCTTATAAATCTCCATTTGTGAGCCTAGGAGATCTTATATCATCTTATGGGCAATAATTTTTATAATAGTTAATAGCATTCCCCTGTTAACTCTAGCTTCTTTGTAAAATTTGGTCTGAAATAGACTTTAGGATTAAAAAATGCCTCAGTTGCAAACAATGAAAACTAAAGTTGCCTTTCTTATTTCTCATTGATGACTGTAAGATAAGGTGTGTACAAAGAAGGTCTATTTTTCATATTGGATTTGATTACTTCCTTCTCCCTCTTCATGGCATCATAAAAATAACTTGTTACTGCCTTCTCATTACTATCAACCAGACAGAGTAACCACTTTAAAGGTTCATAAACTAATATGAACCGTTGACATTGAGGCCAAAATTCATTATCTTTAAGTATAATTCTAAAACCTCCAATCCAGCATTATACTTAGCATGATGAGACACAATCCACTTATCACTTGTAAACATTTGCCTCAACTATTTCTTCATTAGAATAAAAAACTTAAGTGATAAGACATTAGTTGCAAATCTTGTAATAGTAGGGCGACACAAATTCCTACTATTTGTGAATTCTTTCTCGTTAAATTCAGGACCGATACATGATTGTAGATTAACTTGGTCATCTTCTTTGCTTTCTATATAGTCTCATCAATAAGAGGAAAATACCTAGCATTTCCTATCTTCTAACATCAGGTCAACGCAATGT
This sequence comes from Erythroxylum platyclados, assembly GCA_027563515.1. NCBI lineage: Eukaryota > Viridiplantae > Streptophyta > Magnoliopsida > Malpighiales > Erythroxylaceae > Erythroxylum > Erythroxylum platyclados. Next base: position 6,120,559 of record JAOQMM010000007.1, read on the forward strand.
GTAACACTAGAAGTCCAATAAAAGGAATTATACTTGCTTTATAGTCTTCTTCCAACTAATTTATAAGCATAATCATTGTTAATAGTGAATTGATGATGTTTTCTGGTACAAATTCATTCACAACTTCATCAAATATTTGAAACAGAGTATCAACATTCTTAAGAAGGCCAGATGCATTAATAGACTTCAAAAACATTGTCCTCTTTGCATAATAAACCGAAAAATTAATAATAAGCTCATATTTTCTATTTGTCTCAACCATCACACCTGATTAAATACCCATAAGTAGCTTAAGTCATTATTCTTTTAACCAAATAACTTTTTTATTTAATAAACAAAGCTACTCAGAAGTTTACCTATACAGTTATCAATTAAAGGAGCTTTGTATCCTAGATCATAAAAGGCAATAGCATCCACCATAGGTTGATAATAATAAGATTGGATATTGTAAGGCATTACGGATTAAAGGCTTAGTTTCAGGAGTTATTCTTAGTACAAAAAGGTTAGATATATATTTTCTTCTTTTCCTAACATCAGGGGAAACATTTTCTTTTTGTTAGGTATGAATACTACCACCTTTCAACATCCCTATTATCATCCTAATCACTAGTAAAAGAACTTCCACTACCAATTTGGTAGTTCAATCTTTGCCTTTTATCTTTCTTATACTAATATTCTTCAAGCAAAGTCTTCATTTGTCATTTGACATCATGACTCACTTTCTTACAAGGCTTCACATCACCTTTGACTCCAGCTAAATGCGTCTTTAATCTGGTAATTCCCCTACCTTTCAAATGCTTAATACGATACAAACGAATAGTATGGTTCTTCATTTCAGGAACCAAAGTAGCATATGTCCAAGCTGGATCATTGAATCTTCCTATACCTGAAATGAATGAATTATCAAGAGTACTTGATGTTCCCTCATTTATCTGTACAATAAATTAAGACATATGTCAAAATTAAATTAATAAATTCATATCAAAATAAAGAACATTTAATTTCATTATCAACTACTATTAACTCAAAACTAACACAAAAGCACATACATCTTATATAACTCATTTTGTATGATTATATAGTTCAACCATAAAGACATAAACTCACAACTATAACCTATTCAAAGTCAACCATAACTCACAATTACAAGTTCCAAATCTATTTTATGTAATCACATAATTCAACTATAAACTAATTGATGAGGAACCCCATGTCTAAATAACCCGAAACTCCTTAAACACACACTTTGGATAGAACGTGAACAAGAAGAAATCCCCAACCCTAATGAAACCCCAATCAATTATATGAAGGAAACACATATAATAAGGTTGATTTGAAAACAAGAATAGAAATTCTCCATAAGTGATTACTTTGATAAGAATTATATTCTTGATACAATAGAAGAAGACAAGAAATCCTCCCTTAAGAATTTGTTATACATCCAATCTAACCCTAAATAATGTTTATTATGATGTATTTATACCTTTGAAAAGAAAGAAACCCTAACTATTTAAAAGGCCTTTAAACATGGGCCTTTTCATTAAAATAATTAAAGCCCAAACTAATGTTTCTAAAATACAACCCATTAAACCTAAAAGATTTAAACAAGCCCAAGACACAAGTAGTGGGTTGCCGAACTTCTAATGTAAAATAATTAATTAAACAAGAACGAAAGCCTTCTTACACATTCTGCCTAACTTGATTAGTTATGATGTCATTGGCCCTCGTTGTCTCTTGAGATTCCATGTCATCTATAATTCAGCCCATATAGGATTGAAGCGCTCATTTGAACTTCTTAGCTCTTGATTTTATTATTGGTCCTTCTAGCATTACTAGCTCATCTTTGGCGCTATTTCACTTACAAAGTCCCACGGTCGTGCTCACATCATCCCCTCCCTCTTCAAAAGGATTTGTCCTCGAATTTGAATCAAAGTCAAAAGGAGATAAGTCAAAAACATTAAAAGTAGCACTAACATTATACGGACCTAATAAGTCTATCTTGTATGCATTGTCATTGATGCATTCCAACACTTAAAATGGTCCATCACCCCTTGCATCAAGTTTTGACTTCCTTTACTGTGGAAACCTTTCTTTTCACATATGCACCCAAACCCAATCACCTGGTTCGAAGAGAACTTGCTTTCTACCTTTATTTGCTTTTTGTGCATATATGCGATTTTTTTTCTCAATCTGTGTACGTGCTTTCTCGTGTATTGTTTTAACCAAGTCAGCCTTCTTCTTGCCATCTAAACTAGCAATCTCAGTCAAAGGTAAAGGCATCAAATCTAGACAGTTAATGGATTAAAACCATACACAATTTCAAATGGAGAATAACCTGTAAAAGAATGTAGAGAACGATTATATGTAAACCTAATGAATGGCAAATAATCTTCCCAAGTTTTCAAGTTCTTCCCAATAATTGCACGTAACATGGTTCCTAAAGTACTATTAACTACCTCAATTTGTCCATCAGTTTGTGGATGATATGTACTAGAAAATAAAAGCTTAGTACCCAACTTTGCCCACAAAACTCTCCAAAAGTGACTTAGGAACTTAATCTGAAACAATGGTCCTTGGCACACCATGAAGCCAAACAACTTCCTTAAAGAAAAAATCAACAATGTTTGTTGCATCATCTATTTTCTGACAAGCAATGAAATGAATCATTTTACTAAATCTATCCATAACAACAAATATGCTATCTCTACCTTTCCTAGTCCTAGGTAAACCCAATACAAAGTCCATAGATATATCAGTCTAAGGTTCACTAGGTACATGTAAAGGTGTATACAAACTATGAGGAATAAACCTAAACTTCGCTTGTTTACATGTAATACACTTGGAACAAACCTTTTCCACATATTTTCTCATATTTGGCCAATAAAAATGTTCATTAAGCATATCTAAGGTCTTTTGCACACTAAAATGCCCTATTAACCCTCCACTATGTGATTCTCTAACAAGTAACTGTCTAATAGAACATGCAGGAATGCAAAGTTGTTTTCCTCTAGAAAGATATCCTT
>JAOQMM010000007.1:6123681-6134402 GCA_027563515.1 Erythroxylum platyclados
ATTTAGATCATTTTCCCTCTAAGTTCTCGACCAAAGTTTTGCAACTCTCATCAAGTACTTGCTAGTTAACATGAATTCCGATTATTCATCAGCCCTTGCATCTTCCTAGAACCCTAAAATTTACTATAAAAGGATGTATTTGGAGGCAATTGAGGGAAGAATACATACAGAGGTGTTCTAAAATTCTCAAAGGTGACTCATGATTTTGATTCAAATAAGTGGAAAATACGAAGAATTCATCGAAAGATCCAAGAAAATATAAGATCAAACCTCTTCTTACAAGAATATTCGAAATGAGATAATCAGGGAGATTTAAAATTATATATTTGTTATTTTCTATTCGTTTTTCTTTTTGTTATTGTTTGATTTCGTTTCCAATTATGTGTAACTAAATTCCTTTAGTGTCTATGTTAGATGAACCCTATATGGATGGTTTAACATGCTTTAATTCTTTTGTTAATGCAATTGGTTTGATTGATATATTGTGATCCGATTACATATTTTATTTATGTTCTAATAGATCTGAAATATTAGATCATAATCAGATTTCATAACATAGAGATTAAGAAATCCTTGTTTGAATAGATATACCATAATTGGAAGGAGTTGATTGCAACCCAAGAGATAGATGACATAAATCTTTTAGATTAGGGTCAAACCTACTAGAGGGATTCACAAATTAGTAAAGCAATCCTGTAAACTTTAACCTGAGTAGTTCAGTTGAAAACCTTAGGATTAGTTGTTACTAGACTCTAGGTTTACTATTAGTATACTATAGGAATCTCCACTGTCCAATAAATGAATAAAACAATTGCATAATAAAAGATCAATCAATTAAGGGTTTTAAGAGGATTCGAAACCTATATACTAATTTTCTAATATCGATAGTTTAGTAAGTGCTTCCTTTATTCTCTGATTCAATCCTACAGTTTATTTATTTTGCTAGCTTTAGCTTTATTTTCTTTTAAATTAAAAATCAAAACCAATTCCATAAACTAGAAAATAGGATAATGGTAACTTGTAGTATTCATCATCTTCATGGGATTGACCCGTAATTGGTGGTACTAGCTATAACTACATTGTATACTTGTGATTAATTCATAATTGACACCTAGAAAAAGTCAATCAAACTTCCCTTTGGAACTCTGTCTTAGACCTTTGCAATATCCAATGCAATGTGGCCATTTGGACTAAACAAGCAACTTGAGACTCCTCACTAAACATGAGTTGGTTTTTGCAAGATGGCCTTAAACCTCAATGTTTATTCAATTTAGAGGGAAAGAAACCTTAGGTTATTCCAAGAGAAAAAAAATAAAAAGTGCAGTAGTGGACTTCAACTTATTTAATAGAATCTGAGAGCTATTGAGCATCAATAACCTCTATAAAAATCATAGTAATAGCTTAGCAAATAAGTGGAGATTAGCATCTCCCTAAAGGTTCCACAAACTTAGAACTTACAACTTATAACTTACTCCCTCTCTAGGGCAAAACCAAACTTTATAATATATTAGAAACTTTACGAGATGCTTATTTTATTTAGAGAATGAAGAATGCCATGTTTAGATGCCTGAATTGATACAGTAGGAGTTGCTACAAATGTAACTAGCAAGCTACTGATTCTTGCTTCAAATATGGGATGTACTGAGAGTAGTAGTTGATAATGTATATATCTTGTTGATAGTTATAGTTTACATTATGTTTTAGTGGGTATTTTAATATGTTTTTAGTTGTTGACTAGATAATTTATGCATGTTTAGGTTTAGAATTTTGTCAATGTGATAATGTGATTGTGTTTTTTAGTGTTATATAGTTTATAGCATATTATTGGACTTTAATTATGTGTGCTTGAGGTATTTTGATTTGTTTGTTATTGTTTGAGATTAGATGAAAAAGTCGAGGGAAGTTGGAGAAAGCTTGGAAAAGAGCCAGGTCATGATCGTGAACATCCCTGTCACAATCGTGACAAAAGTGATCCAGCCTAGGTTCACGATCATGACTGAATGGGCCACGATTGTGAAAGAAGCTCATTTCAAGGTCACGATTGTGACATCATTACCATGATCGTGACAGAACCTCATTTTCAAGGGTCACAATTGTGACATACCTGCCACGATCGTGACAGGCGCGAGACAAACACAAGGATCTGCTTTCATTTCTATTTTTAGAGGGTCGATTTGGACTTTTTGGTCTAGGTAAAACCTAGTTTTTACCCTAAAAAGCAAGAGAATTATAAAAGGAAATAAGATGACTCTAGTCAAGGGAGCCTCCATCTTACCAAATTAAGATTAATCTAAGGAAGATTAAGAGGAGTATCAGCTATCCATCATTTTCCAGATCTGCAAATTCAGCTCCAAATCAAGTTTTTCTTTCTTTCCTTTTGTTATTTTCATTAAACTTGATGTGTGAACTGGATTGGAAGATTTTATACACGTTGATGATGTTTTAATTTCATATTAAGATTTGTTCTTGACTTATTTTATGACTTGAACACTTTTGATTTCAATACAATGTTTTGGGTGTTATGATATTTATGTTTGCTTATACTTTGACAACAAGTCGAAAGAATGAGTAGGTAGTAATCTGATTAGGTTGGATAATGAGAGTTAACAACCTAATAAGTCACGCAAATATCAAATTGATGATCATACGAAGATAGATCTTGTGTGAGAACTCGATTATCCAACAGCTTGCTTAAGAACTATTTGAAAACATTAAGCTGTTTTTGTTAATTAAGAGATTGCAAACCTGGAATTTTATTATTAATTAGGGATTATTAATTGGGGTTAAATGATTAGGTCTTGAAAAAGAATAAGCAAACCCTTCAGAAATCGAGGATTGACACCAAATTGAATAAAAAATGGTTAAGGGAGTAAATTGATGATAGAACGAATCATATACTTTCATACTTGATCATCCTTGTTTTATTGTGACAACTCAATTGTTAAGTGTTTTAAGGCTCAATTTTATTTGATTATTTAATTTCTGAATTTTATTTTCTCTCAAATTATATTTCACAACCTTAGACAAAGTTAGGTTAATTTAGTTTTACCTAATTCCTTGTGAGATCGACACCTCAATTACTACAAGTTTACCTAATTCCTTGTGAGATCGACACCTCAATTACTACAAGTTTACAATCTGTATACTTGTAGAATATTGAGGGTTTTACATTAGATAACTTGTTCAACACTTGTATCTCTTTACAAAGGAGTATTAAATCAATTTAAATGTTGTCAATACTTCATAGAGGAAGTTTATACTATGAACTTAGATGAGCTTGAGTGTAATATCTTTGTAACAAACCTACAATTATTTTAGGAGGTTTTAATTCAGTTTAACATTTTAATTTCCAAAAAAAAAAAATAAACTAGTTAGCCTTCGTAGCAATTAATCAATATAATCATGAAAGGTGAGAAAAACAATTAACACTAAAAATAAAAATTAAGCAACAAAAATAAATCAAGTATCATAGTTTAGTACATCATAAGGTTTTAATTTCCTTCAACCTAGTGTGGAAAATTAGCCACATAAGGGCATAAATGCATAAAAGAAGGAGAAAAAGGAAAAAAAATGCTCCTTGAAAATGTAGAAAAATTAACATGAGAAGATGTTCAAAAAAATAGTGTTTTGGCTCTTTATATAGGGGATCCAACATTAGTCCTATAATCAGGAGCGCTATAGGCTACAACCATGTCCTAAGTTGGAAATAGGTATGGACTAGACCATTTATGTTGTTAACAAATCCCATTCTTTATGCCCATTTATGATGAAATATTAAAACTACTTATAATTATGCAAATAACTTCATTTGCACTTAACAACTCCAGTTAACCTAAATCAAAATGTAAGTATAATGAGTATACTTAGGCATAAAATAGGTGCAAATGACTAAATATAAGTAGGGAAAGAGTATCATTTTGCATTCTTATCAAATAGCTTCTAGAGTCTTGTTTTTCGAAGTTTATCTAGTTATTGCATTAATCATCTTCCGTGTTGCATAATCCTAACCTTAACAAAATTTAGACATGCAATCATGTAGGTACAACATAATATGGAAAACTTTTAAGCATGTCATTGTATCCCTCCTATGTCTCACAGAATGTCTCTCTGTCATATCGGAAATAAGAGCATATATCATTTTGTGATCTTTGCTAGTGAGAAGTACATTACCAAGAATTTTTCTAAAAAGTTGTCTTAATAAGTGATTAAAGTCGCAAGTAATTTCTTTAACCACTATTTTATACGATCCTTCAATGAGAAGGGGAAAAACGTAAACCGTACAACATCGTCAGTTACCCTATTGATCTTTAAAGTATCACATATCTTTAAGAAACTGGCAATATATGCTTTGAGATCTTCATTCAATATACTGCGAAATTATACACATTACTGTAACATCTGATAATGCTCATCTCTCTCAAAGTGAATTGCAGTTAAGTGTTGGTCTAGCTATGTTGGACCGCATCCCTATAAGTGATGACTTCACATGGCCTAACTTCATTTTTTGTTCTTTCTCCATATTAACAAGTTGGTCAAACCTCAAACCAAAACAACATCAAGCACAAAAATAAAGAGTTATAATTTAAGAAAAGAATATAAATAAATAAGTTAAATAAAACCACTTGATTAATAATGACCGAGTCTCTTTAATATTACTACTATCCTTGATAACGATCCCAAAAACTTTATTGATATTTTCTTTACCATCCTAATATAAGACTACAGGCAAATAGACATACTGTTTTGCAATGGTAAAGTGCTAAGTGGAGGTAGATTCCATGAGGATAGAGTAAGTGTTATGTTTGACCCCCTTACTATTATCTAGTCAATAGTTAAAAGAGTGACGGTATTTTACCTAAACCTATGTTAAATTAAATATATCGAGTTACCACTGGACACAGTCAAATAAATAAATTATGGTAAGAATGCAAATATGATATAGCACCTAGACTACAATCCCCCCTAAGCATCATCTTATACCTTTAAATTATCTTTTTAGAGATTCTACAATTGGACTAGTGAAATCTCCTAATGTAATAAATTCTAACTTCCTAGTGTGCAACTACCTATCCCTAAAATGATTAATTTGATTAACACACTTACAAATACCTTAAAATCTGTGAAATTCAGTAGAAAGCCATCCTAAAATCAAAAGCATCATGTAAAGTTATTCCTAGTATCCTATTTATTCCTTAATATAGGTTCCTAAGTCAATCTACACATAGGTTCTTTAGATAATATGTATATGCAATTTTAAATTAGGTTTAAGTTTCTACATACATCTACCACAATTAAGAATAACAACAATATTTCCCAAACATAAAACTCTTTGTTAGAAAACTAAATTCAATCCATACTAAATAACAATTAGGTTCCTTATAATCTAAATGTAATGAAAACTTAGCCATAAATTATCCTTGAAATAATCACAAAAAATAAAAGAATAGAAGAACTCATTAAGGATTTTTCCTGACGAAAATCACACGCCTTTGATGTGATCCACTTTCTTGAAATGATTATTAATCTCTCTCATCATTGTTATCAACTTAAGATGTATTGCATGACTTCTCTTTCTCTTTCTTGGGAGGCTAACTTAACCCAAAACTAAATTTAAAACTAATCAGTCTCTCTATTATTAGTTAGGGTTCTTTAGGTTTTCTTTAGCAGCTTCTTGCATCATTGCCCCAATCTTAAGTGTCTTAGAATGTTCATCTTCTCCTCTTATGACATTCGATTTCTTCTTCTGACTGATCCCTAATTTCCTTTATTGGTCCTTAACACCTAATTCTTCCACATTTATGGTGTAAGCGACGTTTCTTTCTTTCCCTAAAACCAAATATCTAATGATAAATTAATTTATAGGGAATTAATAAATTATACATAAAAAGGTTTAAAACCATGGAAAAATATAAAACTACAAAAAGTATTCAAATGAAATGTTTAAAACTAAAAAAGAATTAGGATCTTTTTGTCAACAAATTGATGTTTCTTATATTAGTAAAGAACAAACTTTCAATGATTCTTGTAATAATTTTAGAATATACAATAGTAAATATAAAAACAAAGCTGTTACAAAGAAAAGAAAAAAAAACATAACCTAACCTCTAAACAAGAACTAAATCTTTATAAATAAAAGTTGTTAAAAAAAAACTCAAAAGCCTACTACAATAGACAAAACCAAAACCTAAACAACAAAACTTTAATAAAAAAATAACAATCTTGAATTAAATAACAAAAAAATTATCAATATATTTTTTTTTTCATTTTGAAGTTAAATGAAGATTATATAATAAATACTGTTGATTTATTTGGTACAAGACTAGATTTAAATTGTATAAACATTCGTATAGTACTTATAAGTGCTGTATATAAAATACAAGTTTCTACAATTTTATACTTTAAATAAATCCATAACTTTCATATTCATATACTCACAAACGTTTTTCAGAAACGTGTGTAAAAAATGAGTGAAGAAAAGGTTTAGAACAATAGATTTGTCGAATTTCTTCTATTCAAACCCTTTTACCTAATTAAACACATTTGTTTCTATATTAACTTTTCATAACAAAACTTCAATAAAGTAACAAAATGCATAATGAATTTATAAATAGAAGTTTATACATGTGTAATATTAAGAGTTTTATATCAACAAAAACTATAAAACAAAAAAAAATCCTAAGGTGTTTACCAATTTTTTTACTAATTACATAAGTAAAAAAAGTTTTATATAATAATAATAATAATTAAATATTAACGATTTGTTTTGATTTCAATAAAAATTGATATCTCAATTATATAGAATAAAATAAAATCCTTATGTAAAATAAAGTAATATTTTTAAAAATTTCACTATAAACTTTTAGTATTTATATTTTAATGAGAGTTTAAGAATCGGCAATTAGAGGTTTATTTCATTATTTTAATCTTTCACTTTTATTAATGTTTTGCTTTTATTATAATATTTTTACTTTTGAGGTGATTTTAATTAATTATACCTTAATTCTTATAAAATCGAACCTATATCTTACTATTTTATTTTTTGGCTTTTTTAATAATTTTTTATAAAATCAGTTTATACTTTTCAACCTTGTCAAATCAAATCAAATACTTATGATTCGGTTTGTTTTAATTCATTTTTACATGGTTTGAAAAATAAACCACTTCGTTTAATTTGAAATTTTAAGCTAAATCGCATTAAACACCCTTTGTGGCAGGTTAGACCAAATCTCATTTATGTCAAGAAAAACGTAAGATTGAGGTGATATAAAATCCTCTGTGCTAATTCTGTGCTAGAAAATCTCAATTTTGTATAGATGAAATCATCTATGACAGAATTAGCAGAGAAGATCTCATCTCCATTTGAGAAGATATTAGAAAAGAGAAATAAACAATTATCTACAACACTCAGAAAATCTCGATTAAGAAAATACCAAACAACTTGTGCGCACTAGTTGGCGGCCATACTGTACCAAGTTATTAATAGAATTAGAAACAATAAATTGAAATCGAAGTTAAAAAAAAAAAAAAGGAATAACAGATCAGGCTCTACGGCCCTGGGTTCAATATCATTTCTATTGACTTCCATTTGTAGAGATGTCTATCCCAATTCCGGAGAGATCTTCACGCAACAATTCTGCATCTTTGAAGTGCAGACCGACAATGCCAATTTCCATTGCAGCCTGTACGTTTTCCAACCTGGATTGGTCATGAGAATATTGACACCACCAGTTAGTGAAGTGTAATAAGGATGGGGTGATAATGTATATCGATGTATATAAAGACCATTCCATTTAATTTCCAGAGTTCTCCTGGATAACTATTAACAGAAACCTTTCACTGAGCGTAGATGTTCTATTCTTGCAATACCAATTAAGTTTGGAATAGGAAATCAGGTCATTAGCCAGAAATGAATGATCTTAAATAATATCCAAAAGTTAAAAGAAGTAACAAATAATCATCCACCTGCCCCTCACAGAAATAAAGTTTTCTTTGATCATGTAAACTTAAACACGATAAAATGGACTGATGAAAATCCAACATGGGATTTTGCTGTCGATCCACACACTATGGATGAATCTAATTGCGGGGAATCAGGTCAGTAATGTCCACATCTGGTATCAGAAACTGAAGCATAAAATCATAATTACAGAAGTTCATCACAATGATTGAAAACCAATAAGAAATATTGAACTAAAAGGAAAATACCTGTCATCAATAAATATACAGCTTCCTGGTTCAATCATAAGATTTCCTAATACTTCCATAAAGAATTCATGATCAGGCTTCCTCTTTCCTTCAACATAATGCAGACATTACAATAAACAAGTGTCTACTGTAAAAAATTGGCTAATATATTCCACCAACTGTCATAAAAACTCATCAAATGGTAGAAACTTTTTCTCCCATTTAGTCATATTTTTCATAAAATCTTCTTAATGAAATCTGTATTGAAAAGCATAGACATACTTTTTTAACAGAGATTTCAATAGTATGAGGACGTCATTAAGAAAAATTAAAGCAAGTATGCTGAAGTAGGAAATAAGTATAACTAGAAAAGTATTGATTGAAACAATTACCGTTAAAGCATGGATTTTCTCTCAGAGACAGAAATGGAAGTACATTAACAGTGTGATCGACTTCAGAGAGGTGACAGACTAATATAAGACAAATAGAAGAAATATTAACTATTAGCTAAAACTCAGCTAAGAAAGACTGTTGAGTGTTGTTAAGTTGTTGAAACGGATTTCAGCTTAGGTCGTTGAAATTTCAAGTTTAGATTAGCTGAAATTTTAGGGTTTGATTTGACTAAAATTTTAGGATTTAATGTTCTAAAATTTTAGGATTTAATGTAGCTAGGAATTTAGATTTTTAATTATTAAAAATTTAGGATAAAATTGCTGAAAATTATTTTAAACAAGTAATAGAGGATAAGAAGCTACAAATTACTCATAGGGTCCAAAAATTACTCTTACAAGAAAGCATCAAACCTTATAATTAAAAACTCAAAAGTTTATGAAAAAATTCAAGATCATATTATTAAAGGGTTGAATACGCACATTCATAGAAAAGTTCCTAGTAAGAAAGGGTTTCTAATTAAATTATCCAACAAAATTAAACTCTATTCTAATCAAGATTATTTATTCTTAACTAAGCTCGAGTCCTAAACAAAATAGGACAACATTTCTAAGTTATTATTATTCTTTATTTAACAAAGGAAACTTAACAGAAGTAAATTTAGCCCCTTATAGCTCTTGCTGTCACTTCAATTCTCACTCTTTATTCTACCAAATTAAAGCTTGTAGCTGATTAGTTTGTCCTCTTTTACTTCTTTTATAAACTCTAAGCCCTTTTGCATCAATTCTTCCTAACTTGTCTAAGATCATCCTCGATGTAAAATGCAATAAATACTGATTACATAAGTCGATTCAGCTTTTAAAATTGAGATTTTAAAATCCAAGATTCACCGCGTTACCGTTACGCAGGCCGAGCTGCACTACATCGGCAGCATCACCATCGACGAAGACCTGCTCGACGCGGCCAATATGGTGGAAAACGAGAAAGTAACCGTCGTCAACATCAACAACGGCGAGCGCTTCGAGACCTACACCATCCGGGGCGAGCGGGGCACGGGTACGGTGTGCCTGAACGGGCCGGCCGCCCGCCGCGTGGCCGTGGGCGATGTCATTATCGTGTTTTCCTACTGCCTCATCGACTTCGCCGAGGCCCGCACCCACCGCCCCACCGTCATCTTCCCCGACGAGCACACCAACCGCCTGCCCCCGGTGCCGGCTCCGCCCGTGAATACCGACCCCGAAGGCTAACGCGGCATGAAACTTCTCGGCAACATTCTCAAGTACGCCCTGCTGCTGGGCATCTGGCACGCCGACGGCCGCGCGGCGATCCTCGTCATGGCGGAGGACGTCGCCATCACCGCCGAGGGGACCGTCCGCCGGATCGCCCAGCCCCTCGATCCCGACGGGCGGGTGGACGGCTACGAGCTCGTCGTGGAGGAGATCTGGGACCACAACGCCCCGACCTTCGCGATGGAGGGCCCCGTGGCGTGGCACTGGGCCGACGAGGACGCCGAGCAGGGGGACCTCAGGGCGCACGAGGCGCTCGACGCGCTGCCGTAGGGTCGATCGGGTGAAGCTGGCCACGTTCCTGCCCCCGGGGGAGATCGCGCCGCGCGCCGGCGAGGTGCGCGGTGAGGAGGTGGTCGCCTTCACGGACGGCTCCTCCGTCCTGGACCGCCTGACGACGGGCGATCGCACGCCGGCCGACGGCGAGGCCTTCGCCCTCCACGCGGTGGAGCTCCTCGCGCCCGTGCCGCAGCCCCGGGCGATCTTCGGCATCGGCCTCAACTACCGCGAGCACGCGCGCGAGCAGGGCCGCGACCTGCCCGAGCGGCCCATCGTCTTCCTCAAGCTCCCCTCGAGCTCCGTCGGCCCCAACGCGCCCGTCCGCAAGCCCGACGTCGTCGCCAAGCTCGACTACGAGGGCGAGCTGGCCGTCGTCATGGGCGCGGACGGGGCGGTGGCGGGCTACGCCGTCGCCGACGACCTCTCCGCCCGCGACCTCCAGCGTGCCGAGCCCCAGTGGACGCGCGCCAAGGGCTTCGACGGCTCGTGCCCCTGGGGTCCGTGGATCACCACGGCCGACGAGGTCCCCGCGCCGGAGGCCCTGCGCCTGACCACGCACGTCAACGACGAGCTGCGCCAGGA
>JAOQMM010000007.1:6155518-6167095 GCA_027563515.1 Erythroxylum platyclados
ACATTCATAGGAGTGCACCCATGTTTCTGCTTTATGAATATGATATTTTCTGGGCATTTCTAATAATATCAAGTATCTCAGCCCATTGCCTAGCTCATGGTCTGACCCCTAGCCCCTAGCTCGACGGGCCGAAGGCAGGTCAGGTAGAGCTAGCCCGATCTATTTTTTTTAAAAATTAAAAAATAATGCTTTTGATAAAACGACAACGTTTTGTCACTTTCAATCTAGCTGGACCTGAACAGTCCTAGCTTGAGCTCGGCCCATGGCTTGGTTAACCTAAGCCTGACAAGTTGAATTTAGGTCAGGTTAGCCCTTTGCCGAATTATCATGCCTTTACTCAAGTGAGATATAGATGTAAGTTGTAACATAGTAATTCTTACTAGTCTAAGGAACTATAATTATTTAATATTTTCAAAAAAAATATAGTGTAATGAACTAGTATTGATCACTAAATTAGAGTAAAGTTAAAGTATAGAAAAATTTTAGGGAATATCTTACCTAGATCTAATTTATTTATCAGTTGTTTTAATCTTGATCATTTCTTTAATTTGGTGTTTAGGATTGTTTATTTATATCTTTTCAAATCAATTACCTAATTTTGTTAGATTAGACTTATTACTAGTATTTACAGTTATGTGGGTTCGACAATCAACTCACCTGTCAGTCACCATTTGATTATCAATATTGATAAGACCATTGATCTTGTTAGTGTTTCTCCTAGCCAGAACGGAATTGTGGAGGAATTTGGTTTTGAAGTCACCCTCCTTGAGCCAAGTGATCCTAGCTTTTTGCATAAGCAATGAATGATGATTCTGAGGAGCCATACTGTAGATCTCCAATTTACTAGCTTCCACGTTTCTTGATTGGTCATTTTTATACTAATATTTGAATTAACCGCAAGTGCACAACATAGTTGTAGCCAGCATAGGCAAGTATGGGTCGATCCCACGAAGACACTAAATACTAGTAATTACTCTTCTCCTATTATCTAGCCTATAAATTGATATTTGATTTTTAATTAAAACTAAAAGTTAAAAAACAAAATAAAATAGGAAACAATAATGAATGTAGAAGACTAAGGAAATTACTTGACAAAATCAATATTAATGATTAGTGTCTAGGAGATAAATCTCCCTAAAAACTATTAAATAATTAACCTTATATCATGCAATTATCCTATCTTATATTAATGACTCTCTCGAGACTATTAACAACTAATCCATAGGGTGATTAACTGAATTCTTTCTAGTTAAAGTTCCTAGGATTGCATTATCAATTTATGAATTCCACCATTAGGTTTGACCATAATTAAGAGAATTTATGTCAACCTATCTTTAAGTTTGCAATAAACTCTTTTCAATTATGGTAGATCTATTTATACACAGGATTTCTTAATCTCAATGATATGAAATCAGATTATGTACTAATATTACAGATTTATTAGAACATGCATAAAACACATAATTGAATCACAATAGATCAATCAAAACAGTTACATTAAGTACAAGAATCACGACGTATTGTTATCTCAACTAGGGTTCATCACACTTAGACACTAAATACGTTTAGTTAAACGTAATTGAAAACAAAATAAGATGTAAACATGAAGAAAAACACATAGAAAATAAAGGAATCATAATTCTAAATCTCCATTTCTCTTTTATTGAATGTTCTTGCAAGTTTGAGGTTTGATGTTGTAATATATTGGATCTTTTGATGATTTCTTCGTATTCTTCACGTCTTTGAATTAATATCATCCTTTTTGTAAGCTTCCTACATCTAGAATCTACTCCAAAAATCTGCTCTTTTATATTTACCTTCATTCTTGTCCTTTTGTAGTGAAAACTAGGGCTATTGGGACATACACGGTCACTTATGGCTCAAAAAACCCCTAAAATGTGACTTAATACGTTCACAAAGACTTACACAACCATATACACGACCGTTTATGTCCAAGATGCTTCAAATCTTCGTTTTATGCCACAATTTCATCTAAATTTGTCTCTTTTTGGTCCATGAAGGCAATTATAACCTATAAAAGTACTTGGAGAGAATCAAGTACCAAGAATACAAAAAAAATTATAAAATACTAAGCAAAATTCATCAAATATGGTTGAATAGTTATAGTCAAATATGCATCTATCAAACATCCCTACACTTAAGCTTTTGCTTATCCTCAAGCAAATCGTAATCTAAATTATTAATTTTACAAAATCTATCCTTTATTAATCTCAACCTATCCATTCATACTATAAATCATAATACCATATTAATCAAATTAACATATAATTGGAGTCAAGTTATCCTAAAACTAACTTCATAAGTCAATATTAATAGTAATCACATCATAGTCTCATTGAAATCAAAAGCATAAACCTTTACACCCTCACCAAGATTTCACTTAATGCACTTAAGTTTTTAGGGTGAAAAGTATCAAACTCTCAAATCAATGCACAGTAGAACTCTTATCATAAACTTGCAATATTATCACTTCTCCATCACTTATATGTAAACTAGAAACAAAAATCAAAAGGTCTTTATAAGGTTGTAATGGGGCTTAGGTATGGTATGATTAGGTTAATAAAAAGGGTTGATTGAAGGAAATTTACTAAAGAGACATTAAAAGAAACTTGTTCACAATACACATAGGTCCTTACATTGTAAATCCATTGGTATTATACACTTTTCTTCTTTTGTTATGATATGTTTTTTCTTTTTTTCTTTTTTCAATAAAAATAAATTTAAGCATTCATCATGTACCACAATTAAAGATATATTGGACCTTTCAAATTTTCAAGTTTCAAACATTTAAGTAGTATAAATAACCTTCAAGTTCAAAACAATAAAAAGGCTTTAAAAATAAGGATAAAAGTTAATAATTTGGTTTATAGTCAATGAAAATGGCTAAGGCTCAAACTTTTTTTTGGAAATTAAATAACGTTTCCATTAGCTATAGCAAGGTTATCCTAACATTACAATGAGTTCATAAAAATGGTACAAATGACTAAATTACATTTCAAAAGTTACTAGTTCCATCTATTTCTAATTCTAGTAGATAAGGCATACTGAGTAGATTTTGCAACAATTATGACTTGAATCTAGTTTATGATTTCTTCAGTTAATTGATGCTTGTTTACTTCCTCAACCCTATAGATCCTCTCGTTTCTTTCTTTCCATAGGGAATAGATTGTTATTGTAAAAGCTATTTTTATAAATTGCTCCATCTTGCACCTGTTGCTTTACAATACATGTAATCTAATTTAGGGTTATTAACAATTCGTAAGAAGAATAATAATCTGTTAGTAAATGCAGGATCCCGCTACACACAGCTTTGGAATATCTACATTGGAAAAACAAGTTTTCCCTTTCTTATTCTACTTATTTGCACAACATATATATTGGGTCAAATGAGCCAAACCATCTGTTCTTGGTTCTGATCCTGTTCTTGATAACTAGCCAAGTGAACACTAATGCTTTTGGGTTTAAGGAGTTCTTCCATAGGTGGTTGAACAAGGGTACTTTCTCTCCTCTAGTCTGTAATGCTTTATAGCATGACTTGTTGGTGAATACTCCTGTTAAATCTAGTTTCCAAATGACACTATCCTCGCTATACCAGTGGGTGATCCAAGGAAAGTATTCAATTAGGAAGTTGAATCCTCTAAAATTGCCACTCCATCTTCCATCATGCACTAGTGAGGGTACTATAGCATTGAGAGGAACTCTTTTGGTTAGTTGGGATATTTCACTTCTTAGGAAAAAAGGATAGTACTCAGACTAGTTGTCAAACCACACCTAAATATCCTCTCCATTATCCAACACGTATTTGATCCAAGGGTACACAACATTTCTTAATTTCAACATATGTGTGAAGATCCATGAGTATTCCCTAGTAATTGGCATTTGTTAGAAATTTTCATTTCTAAGATAATTTTTGTGTATCCATCTTATCCAAATGGAATTCTTGTCTACATATAGCCTCTAGATACTTTTATACAGAAATACTTTTTGCATTAGAGGAATAGAAATTATCCCTAACCTTCCCTAATTTTTAGGAATTGTCACTTCACTCCATTTGACCTTAGCTTTCTTAGAATTATCTATTTTTTCGGACCATAAGAATGCTTTCAAGATACAATCAATCTCCTTGATTACTTTTCTAGGCAGGATGATGTGAGTGATCCATTGAACATAGAGATTTCCAAAGACTAAAATAATCAAAGTAACCCTTACAGTTAATGATAGATATCTATTTTGCCAAGCATTTATTCTAGATTTGAATCTTTCAATAAGTGAGATATAATTTGAATACTTAGGTTTTGCATATGAAATTGGGAATCCTAGATACTTAAATGGAAGAGCTTGTAATTGCAGCCCTAAAATCTTGTATAACTCATCAAAATTCCTTACATTTTTGGAACAAAACAAGTTATTTTTTTTTGGATTTACTTTTGACCCTAACCAGCTTGAAAATAACTTGAGTAGATACTTTAACATCTTCATAGAATGAGCTTCAGCACTTGAAAGAAGGATCAAGTCCCCCACACTTAGCTTTTGGCTATCCTCGGGAAAAACATCAAAATTAAGCTCAAAGACCCAAAAACATTAATCCATTTCCCATGTGTTCCAAAAATACATAATCATAAACAAAGATGAATGACTTTCAAAAATCATAGCAAGAACTTAACATTCCAAGCTTTTACTCATGATCAATCAACATTCAATATCTTTAAAAATTGAGCAATCTAATGGTAGACTTGGAAAATGTGTTTAAACAAGAGATGTTCATGGGTACACTCAAATACCATTCATGATCACATCAATCCACAACTTTGCATATCATTTCATTTCTCCACCGCTAATGTTCATATGCAAAATCATGGATCAAAAGACTGTTCAACGTTGTAATGTGGGCAAAGATGAGGTGAGATGTATTTGGGTCAAGTAGCTTGAGAGCCATTAAAGCTAGTGAAACAAAGAAACACTAAATGAGATAACAAGTGCACAAATTAACATTCATACAAAACTAGGTACCGTTAGCTATGACGAATGCAACAACTACGTTTCACAACTCAATTAAGCTCTCACACATAAACCACATGAAGCATATACCAATCCGAAGGGATCACTCATACAATTGATGACAATACATTGAAACTACAAGAGTGAACCTTCCAAGACAACATTTACCTCATATTCAACATACTCAAATAACCTATTCAATACAACTTTAGGAGGAAGGATTATTCATAAACAATTTTTCAACATATATGCACCCCCTCTTTGATACATTTATTTAAACAATTCCTTTTCTTTTTCTTTTCTATTTTTCTTTTGCTTCTTTTTTTAACATTAAAAGAAACTACATTAGCATGGGAATTTCAATGATAAGATATAAAATAACATCCCAACATTATAACCAACCCATATGTATGTACACCCCTACACATAGAATTTTGTAGCTCCACAAACTCAACAATCATAAATGCTCCACTAACTTTATGGCTTAGGTAGGACATCTAGTTAAGTTTAAAACATGTAATGTGGTTAATACATAAAGAAAAGGCAAATAAAGCTCAAGGGGGCTTAACAAGGGAAAAATCATGACAATAGTGTAGGCTATTTAGCTAATGTAGTTTAAAAAAGCAAAGAATGCCTAATCATTTCCATGTTAATGCATGTGATAAAAATGTGGTCTTGATTAGAAAATCAAAGCAAAATCAAGATGTACATGTCATGAAGTTCAAACATCAACAAAAGACAATGAGAATGATACGAATATGTTAGTCTATAAAGGCACAAAATCTTACTAGCTTTGTCTACTACTAGTCACTACTCTTCTAGAGATCACATAGACCAATCACAAGAGTAAAAGTACATGCTCAAGTTTCCATGAAATTCTCTAGTCAATTCATTCTCTAATCACGATTATATAATCCTAGAAGTAATAGAAAATGAGAAAATGTTTGTTTGCTTGTTTTATTCTTTCTCTTATTTTGATTGAAAACTTAAAACAATTAAAAACAAATAACTAAAAACACATATGCATAAAGGAAATAAATGCAAAAATTTAAAGAAAAGAAGTAAACTTCCCTTGGTTTGCCTCCCAAGAAGCGTCTTTGTTTAGTGTCGTTGGCTCGACTCCATGCTTTCCTCATGTGACAAAATTATAATCTTTTGGTGGCACATGTGGTTCCTCCATATGAGGTTCTTCCGGATAAGGCCTTGGTTGATAATCATTCCCATTCAGCGTCTTCCTTATCCTTAGACTCTTAATCTCTACTGAGTCCATGTACTCTGGAAAGATCTCAAATGTCTCTTCACCTTTTTCTTTCTCGTTTAATTCCTCTAACCTGCTAGGTAAAAGTAAATAGTCATTCTCAACAACAAAATGGAACTCCGTATTTACCTCTAAGCTAAAAGATATAGCTTTTTCTAGTTCGAGCTCTTCCTCCACTTCTTCTTCGTCACAAGCAATTCCTTGAGCATTACACTCAAGATTCTCAAGATCCTTATCACTCTGTAAGATCTTTGCATTAAAATCCATTGGGTATACCTTAGGTTGAAATGGTTGATTCTCTTCGATTTGTGATTCTAGGTGTTCGATCATCTCTACCATCACACCCATTTAGCGTTCCGAGTTCTGTAAGCTCGATTTTATCTCTTGCTAGAACTTTTGTATACCCTCTTGAAGTTGCTATTGTACATCCTGCTGAAACTACAAAGTCTTAGCATTCATAATATTAATCAATTCTTCCAGAGATGTACCTGAATCTTGTTGGTTCTCCACATCTTGGACACTAAACCTTGTATCATGCCAAAATTGGCATCCATCTTGGTGGAATTGTAGGTATTATGTTGAAATTGTTCCATACCCTGCTGCAATTTCAAAGTATTAGCATTCACAATATTAATCAATTCTTACAACGATGTATTTGAATCATGATAAGAAACTTCTGGTCCATACGGGAATTGTTGTGTGTCCTGAAAACTATCAAAGAAGTAATTCTAATTGTTATCCCATCCATAACTAAAGTTAGGTTGATCAGCCCAACCTTGGTTATAGGATTGAGAATAAGGGTTACAAAAAAAAAAATTACCTCAGTCCATGTAAATTTTTTTAAAACACAATAAACACTAAACAAAAAGTGAACAAATCATGAAATAACTGAAAAGAAACTAATTACAAGCAAATATATACAGAACACCAATTAAAATCAAGAACAAAAACAAAAACATCACACTCCCTGGCAACGATGCCAAAATTGACAGCGCGTCTTAATGCTAGTCAAAATAAAATAACTAGACCTACTACTATAGTAGTGGTAAGTCTAGGTCGATCTCACAGAGTGTGTGTGCCAAAATTTTGAAATGAAATTAATCAGTGTTTAGGGTAAAGGGGGGTTTCGGTTCAGTTTAAAAATAAGACAATAAAATAAAACTAACATAATGAAAACAAATTAAAGAAAGCATGCGAAAAATGATAAAGGTGGGGAATTCGATAAGGACCTAGTTCTTTGTTTCAATCTCGGCCTATACCCTAATTAAACATATTTCCTTGATTTGTTGTTCTTAAACCTCTCCTAGAAACTATTAATTGTGGGTTAACAATTAACCAGAGTTTTCCCTTTGGTAGTGTTTAATCAAGATATGATCGTTAATTAAACCTAACCACCAAATAACCTAGGATATGATCTCTATATTCAATAGTATCATTATGAATTAGGAAAACTAATTAATCAAGACAACAACCACATATGATGCGTCATTTAACCTAGATTATATTATCCCTAATAATTACAAATCATTAGTCGCTACACATGAATTTCAAATATAACAATTACGGATTATATTAAAATTCTAGCAATGGGTTTGCAAATAAACGATCCAATGAACGCATTCAAATCATCTTTTCACAATACCCAATGGATTCATACACAACCAATCGAACAAAAACGAGAAATATGATCATTCATATACAAAATCCAAATCTATAGGCATAGGATAACACAATCAATTTCTAATGAGAGAAAGAAATAATAAAAATAGTGAAATACACTTAACCTGGGTTATCGGCGTCATTGTCACCTCTCAATAGGCGTCGAGAAGTTAGTCCGCCATGGATCTCTCCATATGTGAGTGCATTGTGCCCTACTCTCCTTGTCTCTCTTGAGAGCCCTCTCTCTATCTCCTCTTTGGTTCCATCAAATGTAGGCAGAATGGAGGCTCCTATGGTTTCTTCTCTTATGCTTTTATAGTATTTTTCTAATTAAGGTAAAAACTAGGTTTTACCCAGCCCAAAATGTTCAAAATAACCCTCAAAAAGTTGTGTTCGGAAGCAGTTCCCATGTTGTAGTCACGCAGGCCACGACCGTGGGCTATAGGGCCATGATCGTGGCTTGTGTGACAAGCTTCTGTCACGATCATGGCCAATATGCCACGAGCGTGGTACTGGATTCTTCCTCCAAACCTTCTTCAAATCTTCTCTTTTTTGCTCTATGAAGACAAGCGAGTGTGAATCTTCAGAGAATGACTCAAATATGGTGCTTTCAACTCACTTTAACTCCTTTGCTTCCGAATTGTGCCTAAAATCACATATGTGTCAAAGTGAGTATCTTAAGCATTTTCATGTCATTAATCACTAAGTGCTATGGAATAATTATACATTCAATTAAGCACACAACATCAAGTCATCTGTAAACATCAAATGGGTGAGCTTGTAATCTCTATATTTATGATGATAATGAAACCTACCATAGCATTCAATAAACTTGTTAGGAATTCTAAATAGCACTTCTATAGCTAGGGTAAGTAGATAAGGGGATAGGGGGTCCGCTTTTCTTATTCCCCTAACATAATTTAAAGGCTGATTAAGGGCTCCATTGACAATTATACTTATTAAAGCTGACTTAATGCACATCAAGATCCAATCTATGAAGAGTGCATGGAATTTAAGTGCTTCCAAGCAAGATTGTATAAAATTCCAACTCAGTATGTCAAATTCCCTATAAAAATCAATTTTCCAACAATAACTGTTGATGTCGTTCCCATAATTATATTCTCTCAAAATCTCCTACATTAGGATAATGTTATCTCTTATGGATCTCCCCTTAATGAAAGCACCTTGTGCTAAATTCACCATTGTGCTTAAAGTTATTTTCAGCCTATTAGCAACAAACTTGGAAATTACGTTGATAATCATATCGCAACATGAAATTGGCATGTAATCCACCAAGGAAGCAGGCTTAAGTTTCTTAGGAACTAGGCAAATGTAAGTGTAGTTTTGCAAGAGGAAAAGCACTCTTGTACTGCTTTTATGAACAAGTTGCTAGTTATCTCCCATGTTTGTTGAAAAAACTAGGTAGTGAACCCATCAGGCCCTGGTGTGTTAGATAGATGTAAACCAAACATCACTTCTTTGATTTCTAGGTTTGTAAATGGGGCTATCAAAAGCTCTTTTATATTTTGAGTTAAAGGAACATCAAAGAATCTTTTTATATTTTGAGCATAATCGAAGTACTCTACTATACCCATCAACTATATGGAAAAACCTCTAATGGGTTTAATAAAGAGGATTGATCATTGATAAAGTTACTAGAATTGTCTTTGAGCTCTATAATCTTATTCTTGTTTCTCCTTACTAATAGGGAAGCACGGAAGAATTTAGTATTTGAGTCCCCGTCTCCTAACCAAGTCATACAAGCTTTCTATTTCAAGATGGAGGTATGCATGTTAAGGACCTCTTGATGTTCTCTAAGTCTCTAAGCTTCAATTTTCTTTAAGTGATTATTGTATGGGAATTTGTAACAAACATTTTAAACCTCTTTTAACTTTTGTTGGGTCTCCCTTATCTGCCTGGTATGAGAATTAGTAAAACTTTTGATAGTTTGTTCTACCCTTTTCAGTTTTTCATCAGCTAAAAAGATTTGTACTTGTACTAATAGTTATCCAAAGCTTCAAGAAGCCTTCTTGTTGTGTAAGCCTTTTGAATAATTTAAAAGGTACCCTTGACATCTTAATAGCTTGGATATTCTGGATGAGTATGAAGGACTGATCTGAAAAGGAACATTCAGCAAAATATGCATAAGAATGTGAGTGCAAGACTAGCTAATCTTGGTTAACTAATGCATGATCAAGCTATTTTTTTATCAACATGTGTCCTTGTTGTTTATTGGACCAAGTAAACAACCTCCTACTAAATCTGAGATTAGTAATTTTGACTTACAGTATGAAAGCCCCTCTAGGAGTATACAATTGTAATGGCCAACTAAAATCCAACGCTTGTCAATAGTAGCTTCAATGGTCTGCAGATTGTTCCAAAGGATTTCTCTTTGGAATTGAAAATTAGAGGCATATACTAATATGATATCAAAAGCTGACTTTAAACCTACTAGCTTAAATTTCAAATGGATAAACTAACCACTTTCTCCTTCCACTTTCACTGAGATTTTGTTTGCATTAAAAAGGCATAGGATTCAACCATTATAATTTGAAACGTGATTAGAGATAGTTTCTCATTCTACACCAAAAAATTTTGAAACACTTAGCGTAAGAGGTGATTTTATTTTTGTTTCTAAAAGCCTACTAAGTAAGGCTTCTTCTCCAAAAAAATCTCCTTTACCTTTGCTTTTTTAAGAGCGTTATTGAACCCTATAACATTCCATGCCAAAATCATCAGGGGGTGTTTCCCTTATGGATTATTCCTGGCCTTTCTTGTAGCTAATATTCTCTTTGAGTTAGTTATTGATTCTTTCAAAAGGGATCTGTAAGGCCCCAACATATAGCCTAGAAGTATTATAGCATGTCTAGGGTGTATTAAGAAGTGAACATAGTAAATGAATTAAGTGCATCTAAGTATAGTAAGAGACATAGTGGTACTTAATGTAAAAGACTTGAGTAAATGGGTAATTTGTTGCTTTCAACATGAACATACTTCTGTACTTTAGTCATATCTTGGTCTGTAAAACTCCAAATTGGATAATTCAAATTGGAAATTAAACTAGAGACATAGATATAAAACTTTCATAAAGGAACCGAAATTTTATTGTGCCTCTAAGATTTTTTAATTCTGGATTGAAGTTGGGTTATGGTTGTTGTCCCTATTTTCAAACAGCTTGCAGTGTTTTGAGTATAACTGTCGGAATAATTAACCAAATTGTATGAAATTTATTCCATTAAAATATTAAGACATAGGGGAATGAAATTAATTGATAATATTGCAGGCCAATGTGAGAAGTAAAGGAAAAAGAAGGACCAATATGCAATTTCTTTAAAGTTAACACATGGACTAATTATATTTAAGTATGTGTGACCAATGACAATAAAGCATATGTGTCCAATAGGAATTAAGCATATGTGTGAGTTTTGAAAGTTCTGTAAAGGGGCATAAGGAGAAGGAAGATTCACGAAATTTTGGGGTTCCTAAGCTCAGATTTTTCTCCTTTCCATTTCACCTTCTTCATCCCATCATTTTCACATAAGAAATCAAGCCAATCTTAGGTGAAAATCAAGGTAAAAGTTAGGGATTTTCTTTTCACCTTTACCTTTTCTTGCTTTGCTTATGAAGAACTGAAATTATAA
>JAOQMM010000007.1:6167195-6181556 GCA_027563515.1 Erythroxylum platyclados
TCCTTCAACTCCCTTTTCATGCTTTCCTATATGTCCACAAGAGGTCAGGTAGCACTGAGTTTAAAAGAGGTACAAGTTCTCCACCATAATTTTGCATCTCCATCGAGATACATTGCTGAAAATTTCACTTTGTTTAGATCCAGCACCTTAATAGCTATAAAATACTACTCCATATTCCATAAGAAGTTCTCAAGTTCCTTAGCATTTCTTTTACCGTAAAAAAATTTGGCTCACACACCTTTAGCATGGTGCTTTCAACATGTTCCACATCCACAGTTGCAATACACATATGAGAACAATCATCTCAAAATTGGCATCTTCTTGTGCTTTAATCAATTCAGACACTTGATTTTGCAATGCTTGGATTTACCCCTTCAAAGCTTCAAAATGTGATGTATAAGATGGGATTTCTTCTTCACTCATAGCTCAAGGACTATTGAGCGCTTCCACCCTTGTGACACGCTTAGTAAGATTGCTACCATCCATCATTGAATCACCAATACAGCTCTAATACCAACTGTTATAAAGACTTTGCAAAGAACTCTAAGTTTGCACACAAAATGCACCAAATTCTAAATACGATAGTTGAAATCTCACAATTCAACTCAACCTTACCAAATCCATAGTGTTTAAGGTGTTTCCCACAAAGGCAAAGTAAACCCACAAAATCCACTAAGCCAAGACAATAGAATGGGCAGTAATAAGAAGAGAAAGATGCAAGACAATGAGAGTCGAAGAGAGAGAATCTCCTCCTTCTCTCTGCAGTGGATTGGATACCCATCTTTCATCTGGTTTTCTTCTCTCAATCTCCCCCCTCCCTCTTTTGCTTCCCAGATTCTGTTCTGGTACATCCCTCATCCTTTTTACCTGACTTTTTCCTCCCAATCTCCCTCTATTGATCCCCAAATTCGGTCCTTTTCTCCTCCACCTTCCATTGATCCCTAACATTCTAAACAGGGGTATCCTTTTCTTTTACCTCTTCTGGCCTTTTTCCTGCTCACTCCCTCTTTACCATTATTGTGCCCACCTACTATGAAAACTAGCCTGCCACACTGCTCTTTACTCAAACTAGCTATTTCCCTCCAAAATGACTGACTCTTTTCCATCACAACTCTCTGATTTCCCTCTTTTGCCCTCACAGGCTCCCTCCACCCCCCCCCATCATCTTCTTCATCTCCCGGCTACACCCAGCCCTCTGTCCCACTCCCAACTACTCCTAAAATCTGGAAACAAGTGGTTGGCAACCCTTGTCCCTCACACCTAACTTTCAACCCTTTCATGGACATGAATGGTAAGCTTGTGTTCTGTCCGGATATTGCAGTTCTGCAAGAAGGAGCAAACAACTGGAAATCTACCATTGTAGGATTCTTCTATGTCCAACGCCCAGCTTTTCCATTGATTGCTCGATGGGCTCAGAAACACTGGAAAACAAGGGGCCTAACGGATGTTCTTCTTACTGAAGAGAATCTGGTTCTTTTCACCTTTTTCCTCCGTAGCTGCTGCACACAAGATCCTTGAAGAAGGTCCGTGGCACTTCGGGCATCAACCCATCTTTCTACATATTTGGCCACCAGAGTTGAAGCTAGATACCATCAAGATCACCAACATGCCCTTGTGGATTAATTTCCA
This sequence comes from Erythroxylum platyclados, assembly GCA_027563515.1. Lineage (NCBI taxonomy): Eukaryota > Viridiplantae > Streptophyta > Magnoliopsida > Malpighiales > Erythroxylaceae > Erythroxylum > Erythroxylum platyclados. The sequence goes on from JAOQMM010000007.1 coordinate 6,168,825, forward strand.
CAACATCCCTCTTGAATATTAGACTACCCAAGGTTTGAGCTCTTTAGCTAGTTACATTGGGAAACCACTGTGCATGGATGAACCCACAGCTACCAAGAAACGTATAAGCTATGCCCAAATATGTGTGAGTGTTGACACATCCAGGGATCTCCTAACAGAGGCCCTATTTTTTGACTTAAAGAGGAGTAGAATTTACGGGAAGATAGCATTGCCATCTCCTATTATTTGAGACCCTCCATAAAATCCCAAGACAAAATCTGAAAACCTACGGGGAAGACTTTCAAGACAAGCACGTATAATGAGCTCATGAGTATGGCAGATGACAAACAGAGCATTGACAACCATCTAACTAAGGAAGTTGTCCTCCTACAGGTGAACTACCAAAAATAACTATTGAGTCAACTACTGCCGTGAATGCACAGCCTCTTGCGGAACCAACTATCGATCCCACTATCCCAACCCCTTCTAAGGACATACATGCTCATGATCTTAGGCCCTCTGATCAATCCAGTTCTCCAGATATTCAAGTGGAAGTGAACCCTGACCAAGTTAATCTAAAACTAGGTGAGATCTGTCCTAGTAATTCCTTAATTGTAGAAATTATACACAATAGTGCAGCTCTTGTGCTTCCCTTTCCTCCAGCACTAGAATCACGAATCTGACACTTTAGGGTAAGCCACCAAATGATGGCACTGAAAACTTCCATAGTATTATATGAAGGAAATCTTAGCGGAGCAAGTGTAAAGGCTCTAAACACACCCCCTAGTATGTCAATTTTAACGTGGAATGTACGCGGAATAAATTGCTCCCATAAGCTCTCAGCCTTACGGGATTTTGTAGTTTTTGAAAAACCTCTGATAATTGCTTTACTTGAAACCAAACTCACAGCAGACAGGCTTGACAAGCTAAAAAATTTGGGTCCTTCTTGGCATATCATCTCCAAACATACTCAACATGCTTATGGACGAATCATCATCTGCTACAATTTCAATGAAATCAAGGTAGATTTGCTAGACACAACTGATCAACTTATCCACCTGAATGTTTCTTTTTTTACAAGAACACACAGACGTCAACCTCTCTTTCATTTATGCAAGCAATTTTTTATTCCAAAGAAGTCTTTTATGGACAAAGGTCAGACACCTCAGTAGCTCCATTTCCAAACCTTAGCTGATATGTGGAGATTTTAACTCCACCCTTTATGCATCAAAAGCTTAAGGCCATCCTAATCCCAAAAACTACACCGCTGACCTCAGGAACTGTGTTGATTACATATGAGTGTCAGATCTTAAACATATTGGCCACCTCTATACTTGGTCCAATAAACAACAATCAAACTGGTTCATTAGAAAGAAACTCGACCGAGCTATGGTTAACCACATTTGGCTGCACAGCTTTCCTAATAGCATTGCCTCATTTAAGGATCCCCTGATTTCAGATCATACACCTATTTTAGTTACCAACTTATTCCAGCAATTTCACCAACGCTACCCTTTTAAATTCAACAATTACCTTATTGATGATCCTGCTTTTGATAAGACTTGTAAAAAAGGGGCAGATCTACACATTGTTGGCACCAGACAATACAGCTGTATATGTAAGCTAAAGGCTATAAAAAATGCTCTTAAGTCACTGAATTCTCTGAAGGGATCCATGGCTTTAGCTATTGAATCCACCAGGAATGATCTTGAACATATCCAACAAAAAATTTCCTCTCTCCCGCTTGATCAATTGCAATTAGATATGGAAAAAGTGGCTCTCACTAACTACTTACAGGCAGTAAAGAATCACTCATCTATCCTTCAGCAAAGGGCGAGGGTACACTGGCTCATCGATGGAGATAGTTGTACCACCTTCTTCTTCAACACTATCTTAAAATCAAAATAAAAACTACTAAATCACGTCTCAAGAAGGTGTATTGCTTCACAAGTCCCAAGACATACACAATGAAGTTGTCAAATACTTTTCCTCACTCTTTGGCAATGCTAGTCCCTCAACTATCTCCCTCTCTGATATGCAACAACTAAGTCTGCCACAAATTTCCCCAATGGACTTCGCTAACTTAATCAAACCAGTCATGGATTCTGATTGAGCAGGTGGTATTCAATATGGACCCTAGGAAATCCCCAGGACCAGACGGCTTTAATGGGTTTTTTATCAGAAATCTTAGCACATTATAGGAAGATTCGTTAAAGACACTGTCCGGGAATTCTTCTCCAATGGAATCCTCCCTAAAGAAATTAATCACACATTCTTATGCTTAATCCCTAAAGGTCCTAACCCTTCCACCTTTGGAGATTACCGACCTATCTCATGCACAAAATTTCCTATACAAAATCATTTGGGCTATTTGGAAGCATCAAGCACACTCACACTTTCTCAAAAAAATTCTACCGCTATGAGGTATGGTCAAACTAGAGATGACATGCAAGATTGGAGATGGGAAACTGATTTCTTTTTAGTTTGATGATTGGTCTAGTCAAGGGCCTCTGATTAATTCATCCTTATTTTCAAGAGCTCCCCCTGCACACCAAGCTTCACTCCTTGATACAGAACAACTATTGGCAGTTCCCCCTTTGGTTAAGTCATTTACAACTGAGAACTCCCCTTAATCCTGATGTACCTGATACATATCTATGGAACAATAACCCATTTCAGCTACTTACTAACAAAGCAACCATGCATCTGTTACGAAGAAGCAATAGCAAAGTTGAATGGTGCAAAACCGTGTGGTGTAAAGCCTTACCGCCGAGAATCTCTTTCATTATTTGGTTAGCAATCCAAAATAGACTCAACACTATGGATTGATTGCCTTTTTTACAAGTTCATAAATCTTGCTCGATGTGCTTGGTACATGAGGAATCCAAGGATCATCTCATTTTTTAATGCCCTCACAATAAGGTTATTTAGACTCACGTAACTGCGAAATACCTATGGAGCAACTATGGAGTCTTCTCTTTTCTAGATATCATACATCGCATTTCCCACCAGAACTCGTACACACATAATGATCAGATAGTACATATTATTGCTCTTGGAGTTTGTATCTACAATCTATGGTGCGAATGAAATAGTAGAAAGTTTGCAGTCACAAGGAACATTACTGCAATCTTGAAGATTATGGCACTCCATGATATAAGGGAACTTATACTTCTCCACAACCTACATGAACACTGCAACCTAAGAATCCTTTCCTTACTGAACCTATAATGTTTCTACTCTTCTTGTTTGATTTATAACGTTTGCTTATTCAAAACTTGTAATTTTCGCTTGTCAGGGGTACCCCCTCTGTTGCTTCTCTGCTTTGTTCAACTTTTATGATTATTTATTAATTCCAATTTTTCTTTTTCCAAAAAAAAACTTTACAGCAAAATTGCCAACCTTTATATTACTTATTGATACAAAGGATACAAAGCGCCAACTCTCGCTAATGAATGAAGCCTTTGCTCAAATGAGTTATTTATAGGCTTTAAGAGACTTTTTGGGCAAGAATACAAAAAGATGGTCTCAAGCCACTAAGCCACTAACTTAGTTGGTGGTTGACATCTCCAACCACTTTAGGCACTAATTTAGTAGGTGGTTTACATAACTTACCACTAACCCACTTCTAAGTAAAAAAAACATGTGTAAAATGCTTACAAGACACCTCATCCATGTTGTCTGCCATATCATCTTACTTCTTTGATGATTCATCCCATTAACTTTTTCCACATCACCTATGATGTTCGTCCAAAGGTGAAGACTAGCCAAGTTTTAAGCTAATTCACACATAGTCCAACCAATGCCCACCATGGTCTAATTTGTTCATCTATGGTCCATCATTTGAGCACCATTTCATCCATAGTCCCACCAAAGATGTCTTAGGCGAGTCCAAATTGTCTTATCCAAACCAATTAATGCCCTATGATTGATCAAACCTAGTTGCAACTCGAACCACGCTTGATCCTGCTTGGTTAAGTTACCGTGGTTCCTTTGGCAAGCCTTCCTTATGCCTACTCCATGCTAGAAGTTGACCAAGGCTCACCAATGGGTAGCAAAAAGGGTCTTACAATGTTAAGGGGTTAACACTTATCTCATTATCGATCAAGAATATTTATGTTAGGCTTGTACATTTTATCCTTCCCTTGAAAAAGATTCATAATTTTTTGTGAACTCTATGTATACTATCATTTATATAAACCAAAGATGACTTCTCATTTAAATCAATAATCGCCAATGACCTTATAAATGGAGACACAATCTTTATAATAATCAAGTAAGTATCTAAAATTTAACCTTATAAAAACTTTGATAATTATAAATCACATTTTACAAACCTAGTAGTAGACAGATGCATAATTTCAACGCAATCTTTTTACTTTCTTAACTAATATAAAAAAGTTAGATGATTAAACAAAAAAAAGTGATTTTAGATAAACATGAAGCAAGATTAAAAACATGAATTGTACAACCAATATCTTTTAAGATGAAATTTATTTAGTGAGTAGCATATGGAGACCAATAAATATGCTCATACTTTGATTATAATTAGTACCTAACTAATGTATAATTAATTGTATTATCTATAACAAAATGGACAATATTTTTTAGCCTAAACCTCTTGATAATTTCAAAAATAATTTAATTAAAGTTTATGAATTTTTCACCATCTTAGATCATTAATATACTTGACAAAAGTGTTTTTTGGAAATTAAATAAAGTTTCCATTAACCATAGCTAAGTTATCCCAACTTTACAATGAGTTCACGAAAATGGTACAAATAACTAAATTGCATTCCAAAAGTTACAAGTTCCATCTATTTCTAATTCCAATAGATAGGGTATGCTGAGCATAATTTGCAACAATTATGGATTGAATGCAGTTGATGATTTCTTCAGCTAATTGATGCTTGTTTACTTCCTCACCCTATAAATCCTCTTGTTTCTTTCTTTCCATAGAGAATAGATTGTCGTTGTAAAAGTTCTTTTACAAATTGCTCCATCTTGCACCTGTTGCTTTGCAGTACATGTAAACCAATTTATAGTTATTAGCCATTCATAAGAAGAACAACAATCTGCTAGCAGATGCAGGATTATGCTCCACACAGCTTTGGAATATTGCCTTGTAAGAATAAATGATCCTTGTCTTTTCTCTAATTTTTTACATAACACACATATTGGGTCAAATGAGCCAAACCATTTGTTCTTAGTTCTAATCCTATTCTTGATAACTAGCCAGGTGAACACTGATGCTATTGGGTTCAAGGATTTCTTCCATAGGAGGGTGAATTAGGGTACATTCTCACCTTCAACCTATAATGCTTTGTAGCATGACTTATCGATGAATAGTCCTGTAGAATATGGTTTCCAAATGACAATGTCCTTGCTATACCAGTGAGTGATGCGAGAAAAGTATTTAGTTAGGAAGTTGAATCCTCTAAAATTACCACTCCATCTTCCATCATGTATTAGTGAGGATACTCTAGTGTTGATAGGAACTCTATTAGTTAGTTAGGATATCTCATTTCTTAGGAAAAGAAGATTTTACACAGCCTAGTTGTCAAACCACACCCAAATGTCATCTCCATTACCCACCCTATGCTTGATCCACGGGTACAAAACATTTCTCAATTTCAGCATATGTATGAAGATCTATGAGTATTCCTTAGTAATTGGCATTTTCTAGAAATTTTCATTTCTAAGATAAGTTTCATGTATCTATTTTTATCTAAATGGCATTATTGTCTAGTATTAGAGGTATAGAAACTATTCCCAATCCTCCTTGCTTCTTAGGAATTTTCACTTCACTCCATTTGAATTTAGCTTTTTTGGAATTATCTATTCTTCCAGACCATAAAATTGCCTTCATGAAACAGTTAATCTTCTTGATTGCTTTTCAAGGCAGGATGATGGGAGTGATCCAATGAACACAGAGATTTCCAAGGATTGAAATAATTAAAGTAACCCTTGCTGCTAGTGATAGATATCTGTTTTTGACAATCATTTATTCTGTATTTGAATCTTTCAATAATTGAGATACAATCAGAATACTTGGGGGTTTTGCATTCAAAATTGGGACTCCAATATACGTAAGTGGAAGAGCTTGTAACTTTAGCCCTAAAATCCTAGATAAATCTTTAGAATTCCTCACATCTTTAAAACAAAACAAACTGCTTTTGTCTAAATTTACTTTCAACCCTGACCAGGTGGAAAACATATTATGTAAGTCCTTTAACATATTCACCGAATGAGCTTCAATACCTAATAGAAGGATCAATCCATCTGCAAACAACAAATTGTTAAGCTTGTAATCTCTACATTTATGATTAAAATGAAACTTGCCATTGCATTTAATAAACTTGCTGAGTATTCTAGATAGCCCTTCCATAACTAGGGAAAACATATAAGGGGAAAGAGGGTCCCCTTATCTTATTCCCCTAGCATAATTTAGAGGCTCCATAGGAGCTCCATTGACAAGTATACTTATTAAAGCAGACTTAATGCACATCAAGATCCAATCCTTAAAAAATGTTAGGAATTCAAGTGCTTCTAAGCAAGATTGAATGAAATTCCAACTTACTGTATCAAATGCCTTATAAAAATCAATTTCCAACAACAACTATTGATGCTTTTCCCATAATTATATTCTTTCAATATCTCCTGCACTAGGAGAATATTATCTCCTATGGATCTTGTAGAGAAAATATTATGTATAATAAAAATCTCAATACCTGCAAGTATATGAATCATATCTTATAGTATCGAAAGGTATTGTTCTCACGAGGATTATGTAATAGCTAACAATTTGAACCTAAATTTTTCTAAGGTAATACGAAATTGAATTAAATAAAAATAAATAACATAAAGTAAAATAAATAAATAAATGAAACAAGTAAATAATAAAATAGTTAAGTTGCCAGTAAAATTTAAGATTGATCAAAATTGAATATTTAAGAACTATTCTTTCCCTATTTTGTTCCCTTAATCTTGTTAATTCAATTTATGTGTTTTATCCTAGCTTTCCTGAGGTATTGATTACTCTCTCTCGAGATCTAATCAGTTAACCCTAATTGAATCTGAAAATTCCATATTTGCATCCTATCGATTTACAAAACTTTCCCTAACATTTTCAATTAGATCTAAAGCTATATAATAGATAACTAAATTCTCAAATAGGACCTCTCTTAATCTCCCTTTAAATGATTTTTAATTTAATAATTGTGGGACTATTAAACTGCCAACTCTTGTTGAACAATCTAATATGATTACTTTTGACTTACTCTCTAGATTTATTGTCAAGGATAATCACAAACACTAGAATATGTATTGAAATCAACAATAAAGTTCACAAAATAGTTCGAGAACAATCCCTAGTAGGGATCTAGAAACCCATAAGCATGGTAAGAATCGAAGAAATACAATTATAAGTTAAGGATAACAAAAGAAATTAAAATGAAAAGAGAAAACATTGTTTAACATCTTGATCTAGAATGCTGAATTTTTTGATATTCTTCTTGATCTCTCCACTTTGATTTAATTTGATGCATGACTGTTGCCTTTTTTCGTGTGATGCATTAAATAGTTCTTAACGCTTCTAGGGTTCTTTCTAGTGTTTTCTTACTTAATTTGGTTCCAAAATAGCCCCAAAATGTCAAAAGACCAAAACAACTTGCGTACTAAAAAAGTTGAAATTCGCTGGAATTGTTGTTTGGCAAATACATGGTTTAATATATGGCCATGTACTAGACCATGTATAACTCTAAATCTCCATGGGCTGAGAGACTTACACAGTTGTGTATCCCTTATTCGCTTAAAATCTTCCTTATTCTTCAACTATCTAATTTCCAATACTCACAAACAAATCAAACACCTCATGAAATATAAAATTAAGATCTAATTCTTGCTCTAAACCAAAGAAACACTTATAATACATAAAAACATTAATAATAATATAATTCTAAGCCTATACATATGATAATCACCTAATAAATACACTAAAACACCTATAAAAACATATTATAATTTACACTTATCAGATCTCCCCTCAATGAAAGCTCCTTGTGCTGAATTTGCCACTATCTTTAAGGCTACTTTCAACTTATTAACAAGTAGCTTAGTAACTATTTTGTAAATCATATTGTGGCAAGAAATTGGCCTATAGTCCACCAAGGAAGCAGGATTAAGTTTCCTAGGAACTAGGCAAATGTAAGTGTGGTTAATATCCTTCAACATTTTGCAACAGGAAAAGCACTCCTGTATTGCTTCTGTGAACAAGTTGCCAGTTATCTCCCATGTTTGTTGAAAAAACCAGGCACGAAACCCACGAGGCCCTGGTGCTTTAGACAAGTGCAAACCAAGCATCACTTCTTTGATTTTGAGGATTATGAATGGTGCTAATAAAAGATCTTTTGTATCTTGAGTTAAAGAAACTTTAAAGAATCTTTTTATATTTTGAGCATAAAAGGAGTTCTCTACTACACCCATCAACTACATGAAAAAAAAATATCTAGTGAGCTTTAATAAAGGGGATTGATCAATGAAAGAGTTACCATAACTATCTTTGAGCTCCACAATCTTTTTCTTATTTCTCCTTTCTATTAGGGAAGCATGGAAAAATTTAGTATTTAAATCCCCATCTCTTAACAAATTCATACAAGCTTTCTATTTCAAGATGGAATTGTGCAGGATGAGGGTCTCCTGATGGTCTCTAAGTCTCTGAGCTTTAATTTTCTTCAATTAAATATTGCATGGGAATTTGTAACCTACATTCTAAGCGTCTCTTAACTTTTGCTTGGTCTCCCTTATCTACTTAGTAAGACAATTAGTAAAGTTTTTAATAGCTTGTTTTACACTCTTCAGTTTTTACATCAATTGAAAAGTTTTGTAACCATTCACATTTTGGTTTCAGTAGGTATCAATAAGTTGCAATAAGCATTTTTGTTGTGTAAGCCCATTGAAGAATCTAAAAGGTATCCCTGACATCTCAATTGCTTGGAGATTATGAATAAGAATGAAGGAATTATTTGAAAAGGAACATTTGCCAAAATGTACAAATAAATGTGAGTGCAAGTCTAGCCAATCTTTTTTAACCAATGCATGATCAAGATTTTTCCTTATTAGCATATGTCCTTGTTGTTTATTGGACCAAGTAAACAGCCTCCCATTGAATCTGAGATCAGTAGTTTTCACTTTTTGGAACAGGTTAGCTAAGTCCCTCCTTATAGTAGTATGAAAGCCCCTCCTCCCTTTATTTCATGATCTGAAAGTATACAATTGTAATCACCAACTAGCATCCAAGGGTTGTTAATTGTAGCTTCAACAGTCTACAGATTATTCCATAGGATTTCTCTTTGGAATTGAAAATTAGAGGCATATACTAATATGATATCAAAAGCTAAGTTTAAACCTTGTAGCTTACATTTCAAATGGATAAACTGATCACTTTCCCCTTCCATTTGCACTGATATTTTTTTTTAATTATAACAGTATAGGATTTGACCATTGTATATGAAGGGTGATTAGACAGAGCTTCCAATTCTGCACTAAAAAATTTTGAATTACCAAACATATGAGGTGGTTTTTTTTGTTTCTAAAAGCATTACTAAGTAAGGCTTCTTCTCTAAAACAATCACCTTTACCATTGCTTTTTAAGAGGGTTATTGAACCCTCTAACTTTCCACACCAAAATCATCAGGGGGAGTTTCCCCTAAAAATTTATTTCTGCCCCTTTTTCTAGCTATTCTTCTCTTTTATTTAGTTGCTGATTCTTTAGTTTCAACATGGATCATTGATATTTTAGTTTCGACTGGGAACTCTTTCTCAAAGTTGATCACCTATACAATCTGATTTTTTGCTTTTTTTTTTTGATCCTTCAGGATTAATAGGAGTATTCTCAATTTCTAGCATTTTAGCAAGTTGACTTTCAATCAAATCGACCACACCTTCAGCTTCCACTAATCGGTCCTGATTAGGTTCCTTTAAGATATTTAGAGTTATCAACCCTATAAGCTCATCATGCCAACCTGTTTGAATAGCTTCCCAGTTGGCTTCCATCTTTTGCTCAATAAATTTGGTTTCCATAGATAGGTTATGGGTATTTTAATCTTCTTAATTTCCCCATCATCTCCAAGATTCATAATTGGCAACTTGTCTGGCAATTCAGAGTTCCTTTTTATCTCAATATAGATTTTTGCAAAGCATATTCACTCTATGTTAGCAGTTTGACAGTACGTACAAATAGGATTTGCTAATGAATTTGCTAGATAGCTTAAGCCCTCAATTGTCCAAAATTCAAGAGGCGCGTTATGGAAATTAACCTATAAAGGAAATACGTCAATGTTACCTCTGTCAAACTATAAACCTGGCTTCCATTTCTGAATGAGACCTTGTTCAACAATCTCATTTAAGTAGCATTCATTTGTGAATTTGAAGAGAAATGAATCATCATCAATTAACATTACTTTCTCCAATCCCTTTCTACCCCACGTAGCTATAGCTCAAGCATGTACTATAGGAAATGCAAATCCTTTGTTCCAGAAGAAACCCACCAAATCGGAGGACCATGAATTGACACCAGCTTTTAAAAGCTCAATTGGAGGTATAAGTGCTCCATCTTTCATAACATTCTGAAAATGTTTCATTTCTCCTTTATCACACTAAATGTACAATTTATTCTTCCAAGCCCCCTTAGGCTACTTAGTATCAATTCTGACACTCTCCTTGCAGATTATTGTAGTGGATTTTTCTCCTAATTTCTTCCCATTGACAAATTTGGTGATTTTTAGAAATTCTTCCAAGTTCAAGTTAGAAGGGAAGGGAAGACCCTCTTTCTCCATATTCCAAGTCTTCAAGAGGCCCTCTTGGTATAAGGGAAGCTTAGCTGTCGAAGAAGAAGAACTATTCCAAAAGAGAAACTTATTAGAGGTAGGATTTTTATTTTTAAAAATGCAAACAGTCAAGGGCAAATAGGTAAAAGCAGGTACAGAGAAGGAAGAGAAATAATTCTAGAGAGAGAATTCAAACTTTTTTTAAAGTTGTTTTAAAATTACAATAAAACAAAATTTTGATCAAGGTTCTTTGTCTTGGATTAGTTCTGTAACACCCCTATATGGAATCTACAACCATCCACACATAAGGCAATCAATTTCTTGTACATACATTCATGATATACATTTCAATTCAATGCTATACAAATACACATTACAAAACTCCCCAATGCCTCACATTATCATTTAACAGTATTAAAACATCTTTACATTTACATGGTAATCTAAAAGAAAACCTATTTCCTTTCTGTGTTACATGTACAATCATCTATAACTAAAAACACATTCCAAAGATATTTTTTTTCTATCTGTTAGACTTGGTCCCTATAGATGTTCCCTGTACCTCACTCCTATAACTAGGACCTACATGGATTAACATCCGTGCTAAGCTTAAAAGCTTAGTACGGAAACACTTAGTTTTGATGACCACTCACAACAGTCATCTACCAAGCACATACATTCAGAAATAACACAACTCATACACCATAAATTCACAATCATGAACCAAACATTGATATTCAATACTCATGTAAACAATGATGGCATACATAAGCAAAGTACATAATGCAAATATGCTTCAACATATTATCCATATACCAAAAATGCACAATTATAAGCCAAACATTGATATTCAACACTCATGGATACAAATTATCAATACAATTGCACATCATTACAATTCATTATTACAATCAATACAAATGCTCATAAATACCAATTATTCATATTGTCATGTTGTGTTTCTTATTTATGACTGTTAAATTTCCTTTTTGTGTTAAGCCTGCACATTTTCTGTGGGTGTGGATAACAGGTGCTGTGGATATCTGAAGATATCAAACTGTGGATACTCGAAAGTATCCAACTGTGGATACCCGAATGTATCAAACTGTAGCAGATGCATTGTAACCCTATAAGCATGCCTAGCTATCTACAACCAAGACAATAGAGCAAGCACTATAACATTTACTTTAACCATTTGCAAATTTCACAATTCATATAAGTCATATGATATACATTTCAAGTCATAAAATCTGTATCTGTGTTCATATATGCAAGTCATAACTTACCACCATTAAAAAGATATCAAAATCCAATCTTCAATCTCCCACTTCATATGTGGTAAGTCCTATTTCATTTATTTCTAGGTGTTTGAAAATTTCATACACATTCATAAAGGTTTGGATAAGATGCGCTAAAATCGGAAACAAAAACAATGTCCCGATCATGACAAAACTTTCTCTATTCATACCACTACTTATTCCTTAATATTCATATATAAAACGTCAGAAATGGGTTTCTATGTCTTCTAGACATTTGTCCCTCTGTGTCTCTTGTTTCTATAGCACTAACAATTAGGTTGGTCAGGTTGTCGAAGCTCGCAAAATAATACCAATTCCCCAAACTTCTTGTAGTAGTCGTGGAACTAGGTCGAATCTCTAGAGAACTAAACACTAATTTCTTAATTTCAAGCAATAAAATTAAATGGGAGGAGGGGGTTTGATTAAATAACTAATTAACTGAAATTAATACGAAAATAAATTAAATCAACTGAAATTAAAATTAAGAAAGTCAAGATTTCCAAACCCCGATTCAAGAGAAGGATCTCATCTGATTGTAACATTGATCATTGGGGTTGTCCTTTGAACCTTAGACCTCTTGGTTCAAAAGACAACTTGAATGAATATGGATCTACTTCTCCATACTTTTT
>JAOQMM010000007.1:6181656-6200002 GCA_027563515.1 Erythroxylum platyclados
CATACTAAAGAAAATTTACATGCACATTAAGGATTTGTATGCATATTCATTACTCATATATGTATAGTATGATTATAGAAGTGTGATTTTGATACCTCTCAAATGGTGGTGAATTATGAATTGCATTCATAAACATGAATATGGATTTTATGACTTGAAATGTATATCATACGATTTGTTAATATATGAATTGTGAAATTTGCAAATAGATAAAGGAAATGTTATAGTGCCTGCTCTATTGTCTTGGTTGTAGATAGATAGGCATCCCTATAGGGATACAGTGCAGCTGCTATAGTTTGACACCACTAGTGTCCACAGTTCTTCAGGTATCCACAGTTCGATACCTTCAGGTATCCACAATTTGATACCTTCGGGTATCCACAGTTTGATGCCTTCGGGTATCTACAATTTTGATATCTTCAGATATCCACAGCTCCCATTATCCACACCCACGGGAATGTGCAGGCCTAACATAAAAAGTAAAGTAAATAGATATAAATAAAAAATACAATATGTCAACATAAATAATCGGTATATGAATCAGTATTTATATTTGTATTGATAACTTATTTCACTGAGTGTTGAATATAAATGTTTGACTTTTGAAGGTGAATTTATAGTATATGAACAACATATTGAAGCATGTTTGCATTAGTTATTTGATTAAGTATGCCATCACTATTTATATTTGTGTGATGTTCATGAATGTATGTGCTTGCTGATGACTGTTGTAAGTGGTCATCCAAACTAAGTGTTTCCCCACTAAGCTTTCAAGTTTAGCACGGGTGTTAATCCGTGTAGGTCCAAGTCATAGGAGTGAAGTACAGAGAACATCTGTAGGGACGAAGGCCAACAAATAGAAGAAAAAGTATTTTGGAAGGTGTTTTTAGTTAAAGATGATTGTACATGTAATGGTTAAAGGAAATTGCGTGTTTTCTTTTAGGATTACCATGTAAATAAGATGATGTAATACTACTTTTAAATGATAATGTTAAGAGAGATCAGATTTTTTCATGTGTATATGTATAGCATTGTACAAAAATGTGTGCCATGAATGTATGTACAGGAAATGGGTTGCCATAAGTGTGGATGATTGCAGATGCCATATAGGGGGTGTTACAGGATCTGTAATGCTTTAGTTTCAACTGGGAACTCATTTTCAGAGTTAATCAGCTTTATAATATGATTGTTTGCCTCCTTTTCTTTTTGTCCTTTAAGATTAATAGGAGTGTGCTCAGTTTCTAGCATATAAGCAAGTTGAGTTTCAGTCAAGTCCATAACACCATCAACTTCCACTAGTTTGTCCTAAATAGGTTCCTTTGAGTTGTCTGAAGTTATCAACCTATAAGATCATTATAGCAACCTGTTTTGAATAGGTTCCCAGTTGGTTTCCATCTTTTGCTCACTAAATAAGGTTTCCATGGATAGGTTATGGGCACTTCAAAATTCTTGAGTTCCCCATCATCTCCAAGCTTCATAATTGACAACTTATCTGGCAATTCAGATTTCCTTTTTATCTCAATGCAAATTTTTGCAAAACATATTTGCTACATCTTAGCAATTTTAGAGTCCATACAAATAGGTTTTCCTAGTGAGCTTGCTAGATATCTTAAGCCCTCAATTGTCCAAAATTCAAGAGGCACATTATGGAAAGTGACCCATAAAGGAAAGAAATCAAAGTTGCCTTTGTAAAATTTTGAACCTCGCTTCCATCTTTGAATGAACATAGGTTGGCCTTACTATAATCTCATTTAAGCAACTCTCATTCATGAATTTGAAGAGAAATAAATCATCATCCATTACCATTACTTTCCCTTTATGCCCCACCTAGTTGTAACCTAAGCATGTACTACAGAAAAAGCAAGCCTTTTATTCCAAAAGAAACCCACCAAAGCTAAGGACCATGCATTTGCACCAACTTTTAGAAGCTCAATAGGAGGTGTAAGCACTCCCTCTTTCATGACATTTTGAAAATGTTTCAATTCTCCTTTGATACACTGAACGTGCAGTTTATTTTTCCAAGCCCCCTCAGGCTGCTTAGAATTATTTCTGATGCTCTCCTCACAGATTATGGTAGCAGAATTTTCTCCTGATTTCTTCCCATTTAGAGATCTGATTAGTTCTGGGAATTCTTCCAAATTCAAGTTAGAAGGGGAGGGAAGCCCCACTTTCTCCACATTCCAGGCCTTTAAGAGGCCCTCTTGGTAAAGGGAAGCTTATCTGTCGAAGAAGAAGCACTATTCCAGGATAGAAACTTACTAGAGGCGGGAGATTAGTTTCCAAAAATGGAAACACTTAAGGACAAATAGGTAAAAGCAGATAGAGAGAAAGCAAAGAGAAAAAGTTTGTAGAGAGATTTTCTATATGCTAAAGCTTAAACTTGGTTACTCCAAAAGGATAAATTATAGGTAAGGTAATTATCAAAGAAATTAGCTTAAACAAATAGTTGAATATAAGTGCCTTCATCATTTCAATGCTTCTAATTTTACAAAATATGATCTCAATATGAATAGTAAAAGCAAGTTCTAGAATTATTCAACTATGTATAATAACACACCTAAAAGACCAACAGAGCTTAAATTTTTTTTGAAACTTTTACTCTTAGGCTCAAAAGCTCACGAAAAAGATAGTTTTATGTATGTAAATAATATGCAATTTTCATTCAACTTGACTTTTTCAATGATTACTAACAATATGACTTATAAAGGCAAGTTTATTATAACTATCATCCTTTTACATACCAATTCAAATCAATATTCAGTAATGAAATAAAGTATTGATGGACAAATTTCAACAAATTCATAATATCAGTTAATAAAGTTTAATAACAAAGATTATAATAAGCTTAACCATTTCGTTAAAATCATTAGCCCTTTCCCCATAATAAAAATTGTACATTGTCCTCAATGTATATAATATAACCATATATGTTAAGTGAGAAAGTGGACATTGGTACTTTCCTAAGTAATATGTTTTGTTTGATTTCTAACTTTAGGATTGTCCATCCGAGATACTAACATCCTAGCAAAATATAAATAAAAAGGATAAAAAGATAAAAGAAAATAAAAAATAATAGGGAAGATAAAAATGAAACATGAAACTAGAAATAGCATAAAATTTAAAATAAAACATATAATAATTCATCGGTTGCCTCCCATGCAACGCTTGTTTAACGTTATCAACTTGATGTACCTTACATGTTTACCATCATCCTAGAACTATGATCAGTGACTTGCTTCCACCCGTTGCTCCATATAGCAGTTTTGTAGCCTATAAGCGGGCCACATGTTGCAAGATAATGATAAGAGCATAATTTATCAAATTAATAAATCTTATTGACTGCATTAATGCTCTTTGTAATGACAAACTATTAATAAAATTAGGGATAACAAAACTCCTTAAATCGTCTATCGACACATGTAGCTTGTCTTGGAGGAAGTGGGAACCTCCATACTAAGGTGACTACTAATGACTAATCAATAGTTTCCTTATTTAGTTCCTCTACTAGTTCTTCCTTAGCCACTTTTGTCCACTCTTTCTTCTTCTTCTTAGACAAAGGTTTAGCTCATCTTCTTCTTTAACTATCTCTTGCCACTCCTCTACTTCCTCTTCTTAGACAAAGACTACCTCTTCTTCTTCTTCTTCTTCTGGAAGCTTGTTTCCACTCTTAAGGGTGATTGTGATTCTCTATTCTTTAGGATATGTTTAGGCAAACTCCAGTCAATTCATCAGATAATATCTTTGCCAAGTGGTTAACCTGATTCACCATATTTTGTATAGGAGCCTCTATCCTCTAATGCCTCATGTTTGATTCTTTAATAAAATTGTTCATGATATCTTTCAAAGCGGCAGTTACATCCTCGCCTTCTTCAAATGCGTCTTCATTCATGAAATTAACCATCATCTCTTCTTCACTTTGACATTTGAGGGAGCTCAGATAGTATGAGGTATTATGCTCATCATATTTAGGGCTAAATGCCCAATTTTAGGCCAAACGTTTTTTAATTTAATCAATTTAGGGCCAAACATTTTAACTTAGTTAATTAAGGTCCAAACGTTATTGAATATCCTCAATATCAGGCTATTTTGAATGGAAATCTGATAGTGCCATACATACGCGGTTAAGTCTGACTAGAAATCTATTGGGAAATGCAAAATGTCCTTTACTACTTTTCTGCATTCCCTAATGATATTGTCGTTTTGATATTGATTGGGAAATGCAAAATGTCGGCTTCCTACATTGCATTTCTTCCCTTTTTATTTTAATTACAAAATAACATAATAAAATAAATATTTAAAAATTTTAATTCTTGAAGAAGAGAATGAGCTAATGATAACCAAGGGGTTATAATGACAAAACATGATTCCATAAGAGCTTGAAGGGAGCAAATTGGCTTAATTTCAGTCACAATAATACGAGCTTCGACCTACTTTAATGCAAAAGCACAACCCCTGCCAACCTCACCATAATTACATACAACATCAACCTACCCAGAAGGAAGTGATGACATTTGCTCAAGTTATTAAACTGACATCACATATTTATTGTCTCATTTTTTTTAATGATATTACTCAATCCTCCTTTCCGTTTCCTCTCCCGTAGTTGCTACTCTGTAGTATCCTTCTATTTTTTTGCTTCCAGATATTTGGATATATAGTTCATCAGAGCTTTGGCTTTCAACTGAACCCATCTTTCATTGTTAGTTTCGTTTATGGTGCCAAACTCAACTACCGATTTGCTCAATCTTAGTTTCAGATTGATCCAATCACATAAACCTCTCATCGTTCCATACTGATCTAGTGTTTGGGCAAAACACAACCTGTCAGTTTCGTCCACCATTTTGTCAGGCTCAACCAACTCTCAAATTGTCTCTCTTGTCTTCTTCTTCACTTTAACACCCAGTGAATGCATCATTCGATGCTTTGCTGTGAACAGACCAAGAGACGT
Source organism: Erythroxylum platyclados (assembly GCA_027563515.1). Lineage (NCBI taxonomy): Eukaryota > Viridiplantae > Streptophyta > Magnoliopsida > Malpighiales > Erythroxylaceae > Erythroxylum > Erythroxylum platyclados. Next base: position 6,186,605 of record JAOQMM010000007.1, read on the forward strand.
GGAAATGATTATCATCCATATGGCTACATAAATAGGCATGAAATTACTCTTTATCAGGGTACTCCACCTCTGGTATCATCTCTTTCAGCTTCTTCTTCACTCGAACAGATGGTGAGTAAAGTAGTTATTGCTTTGCCATGTATGAACAGACCTAACGTTGTCGATACAAGGATCATCCCAAGAGCAACATACACCAGAACCAAATCACCCTCCTTAGATATCTTGACGCCATTTCTGGCATGAGGAGAAGTTGCAGTGGTATACGTTATGTTTCCTCTCAAACGATTTACAATCTGTTTCCACATATTCTGCAAGCTCAAGTAAACGTGTAGGTCAGGACATGATAGCATTAAACAGGTTATCAAGAACAAGTAACATTACTTACCATTGATCTAAAAGCCATAACTAATTAGATACAGTAAGTTAGAAGTTGGGATTCTTGGCTTTCCTTTGCTTGAGGGTTCTTCCATTGCTCACGGAATATATAATTGGTGAAGATTACTTACAAGTGGGTTTTGGAATCATGTAAATCAATGATGAAGCTAAAAAAGAACTTGCATAACCTGTCCATGGCCGATAGTAAATGGAAGCCAAAACAAAATGGTCGAAGCTCTACAATATTAAGGTCTTCTAAGCAAACTATTTACATTATAAATTGTACCAGAAGTTCCGAAGGTAGTTAGTGGAGGTCAAAGATGAGGTTGCAGGTGGTTGTGGTTAAGCCGTTAAGGTGACAAGAAGTTAATAGTTGAGTTTAGTCAAAATTTAAATGTGAAAAAGAAGTCTCCTAATATTGAGCATAATTGATAATGTTTAGACCTTAATTAAGTTAAAATATTTGACCCTAAATTGATCAAATTAAAAAATATTTGGCCCAAAATTGAGCATTTAGCCTCATATTTAGGTGAAGAAAATCTCTCATTAAATTCACGTCGGCTCGCTACACTCTTGGCAAGGTATTCTATTAATTGATCTATAATACTTTTGTATTGCTTCTCTTATTGTACATATTTAGTAGGAGCATAATCATTCCATCCATATGCATAACAATTGCTCCACTCTAAATTATACACATTCTTATATGATGCACCTTGAGGTTAGTTGCACATGTTGCTCCTACATGTAGGTTATTTCCTAACATTCATGATTGTAGTAATTACTCCCACAAATATTGGAACACTGCATGGACATCAATTGAGCTCCCAAAAACATGTGAGGAACTAGCTCTTTCCAATATGGTGATGCTACATATTGAGAAGACTCATCATAGCTCCAATAAGAGTTCTGACCATTCCATCTATCTATTGTGAGTTGTGGCTATGATGTTAAATCTTAATATCCTAATAATAAGTCACAAACCTCAACTCAAAGTAAAGAAGTTGACAAGATAATTAAATAAATAAGCCAATAATACAGGAGGATACAATAAAAATAAAATGAAATAAATAAAAAATAATGGCTATATTTATAGAATCTAGGCTTTTCTCATATTACCGTCCCCGATAACGGCACCAAAAACTTCATTGATCATTTCTATACCAATATTTGAATTAATCGCAAGTGCACAATGTAGCTGTAGCTAGCACAGACAAGTATGTTCAATCTTACGAAGATAGTAAAGACTATTAATTACTCTTCTTCTATTATCTAGCCTATGAATTGGATATTTGATTTTTTTAATTAAAACTAAAACTTAAAAAATAAAATAAACTAGGAAACAATAATGAATGTAGAAGACTAAGGAAATTACTTGGAAAACTCAATATCAAAGATTAGTGTCTAGGTGATGAATCCCCCTAAAAATCATTAAATAGTTAACCTTTTATCATGCAATTATTTTATTGATTACTAGATTGTGGAAATTCCTATCTTATGTTAATGACTCTCTCGAGAATACTAACAACTAATCCATATAGTTATTAATTGAATTCTTTCTAGTTAAAGTTTCTAGGATTGCATTATCGATTCATGAATTCCGCTATTAGGTTTGACCCTAATCTAGAGGATTTATGTCAACCTATCTCTATATTTACAATCAAGTCCCTTCAATTATGGTGAAAACTAGGGTTACTGGGACATACACGGACACTTAGATGGCTCTAAAAACACATAAAATTGTGACTTTAAATGCTCATAAAGACTTACAAGGTCACATACACAGCTATGTATGTCCAAGATGCTTCAAATCTTCATGTTATGCCACAATTTCATCCAAATTTGTCTCCATTTGGTCTATGAAAGCAATTATAACCTATAAATGCACTTAGAGAGAATTAAGTACCAAAAATACAACCAAACTAAGCAAAATACATCAAACATGGGGGGGGGTATAATTATACTCAAATATGCATCTATCATTTCTTAAAACTAAACTAACAGGATTTTGGTAACAAGCATCCTAAGCTTTCCTCATTTCCTTCTTAACATCATGCAACTTATCAAGTGTTGAATATTGTTCTACTTTGTGGAAAGATTTTAGTTTGTTTATGAGGATCTGAAGCTTTTTCATGAATTGATAGGCTTTGCACCCATAGATTATGCTGCTTCAAATTTCATTCACTATTCCTATGAACCCTTCCTTTTTGGTAAGAAAATTGAAGAACTTGAATGGAGCTTTGAAAGCCGTTGAAGAGAAAAAGTTGTTAACTTCCAAGTTAGAATGATCAAAACATAGAGGAGATCCAAAATAGGAATAAGAATTGGGGAATTGACTCAATCAATGTTTATTAATAAGAATTTTAGACAATTTCTTCCTGATAAAGCAATTTCCATGCTGTTTAGTGCTCCAAGTGAAGAAACTCCCAACTGATTTAAGATCATTTACCTCTAGCTTAGTTAAGTCATTCTCTAACTTCTTGCTAAGAGTGGATGAGTTCACCTTATCTCCTTGGGCTTTTGAAGGATGTAATAGATAGTTAAGAACACCTGTAATCACCCAAGGCTTATGCATTAAGCTTTGAATAGAATACATATCTTCCTAGAGTTTTACTCTCTGAAATTCAAAATTAGCAACATATATAATAGTGGTGAAAAAATTAATCCCTAAGTCTACAAGTTGGCCATCCAAATGGATATATTGGTTAGATGAGTTTAAAATAGAAACCTGCACTTTCCTTTTATTGAAAGTGTAAATGATTATTCCATTGTAGTGGTGAGTGTGATTGAACAAAATTCTAGTATTTTCCCAAGAATTTCATGAAATTATAAAGCTTCTATGCTTTAGTTCTTATTTCAAGCAATCCAAGTATAATTGGATTATTTTCTAGCAAAAAGATCTTTGGCTGCCTGTCCCTTGTGAGGTTCATTTAGGTCTTTAACATTCTAAAAAAGCATAGTTATAGAAATATGTAAGAAGTGGGGTTACTAATCCTTTTTGGGTTTCCTCCCTAACTTTCTACTAGAAGATGGGGTGAATTGATCAATATGCTCCTAACTAACATTAAAGAGATCTTGTTGAGGTTCCTCTTCTTCTTTCTTGCTATTAATATGGTTTAAATAAGGTAATCCATTCTCCTCATCATGTTTAAAATCTCCAATCCTCTATTTGGAAATCTAGGCCTCATTTTCTACTGTCAAGATTTTCTTATTTTTAGGGATAGCCTCATAGTTGTTTTCTTCAATGTTTTGTGGCATGGGAACATCTCCAATCCCCGTAAGTTTAAAATAGTCCCCTGAGGAGAAAAGTTTTCCTGTATGTATCCAAATCTGTTTTCCTATCTAGGGTTTCCAATTGCATGATAATTGGATTTGAGCCTTAATTATTTCATTGACAACATTAAGTTTCATAATAGGCAAAGTATTAGGCAACACCTTTTTAGGATTAATCTCCACACAAATTCTTGCATAGAAAACTTTTTTAAGTTTAGTAGTAGCTTAATCAAAAGCTATAGGCTCCTAATAGAACTTGCTAGAAAACTTAAACCTTCCAAAGTCTAGTATTCAGAAGGTATATTGTGGAAATTAATCCATAATGGAATGGTATCTATGCTAGCTCTATTAAATTCCAAACCTAAAACCCACTTTTGGATGAATATAGGTCGTCCTCCCACATATCATGGGCATGATTCCATAATCTTACACATGTTTTCCCCATCTGTGAACTTGAACAAGAAAGTGTCTTCCTCAGTAAGCAAAATTTTGTCAAGACCCTTGTTCCCTATTTGGTTTGAGCCTAGTTCTATATAAGAGGGAAAGCTAGCCTTTTGCTTAGAAAGAAGTCTACTAGAGTATTACTCCAGTGCTTAAACCTTCCTGAAGCATCTCAAGATGAGGAAATACAATGCCATTAACAAAGATAGCAAGGAAATATTTTGGTTTTTCACGGGAAGATTCAGCTACTATAATATTTCTCCATGTTTTCCTTGCTCCATTCTCTATTTTCTACTACTCAATTCTCTCACAGTGTTGACATCCATCGACTCTTATAGGAATGGGAAATGGTCTTATAGTTATACTAGAGGAGAATAGCCTCTCTCGGAGGCTTCCATGAAGTTTCCTTAAGAGGAAAGTTACCTGAACTCAGCCTTAAGCCTACTAAAAAAGCTTATGCAAATGGAAAGTTATTGTGTATCCAAGAGGGAACACTTTGTAAGTTCTTAGAACTAACCAAACAATTACATAGTAATTTACCTTTTCTTGAAACTCTATTGTAGATGCCATAATGCAATATCCTTTGAACCAAATAGAAAATTAAAGAAGTGTCAATAGTGACTCGGAATAAGGATTGCTCTTAAAACCTTCAAAACAAGCTTCCTTAGAAGACAAGATCCAAGGAGTTTTGTTATCCCCTTGCAAAATTGGTTATTTATCTATTAATAGGGAATTAATAGATTTAAGAGCTAGAATTAATCTTATGCCTTATAATTTGTTTAAGAAATTATAATTGGGTGATCTAACCTAACTAGGACAAGCCTTCAGTTTACTAATAAATTAATTACCCTAGGGGTATGGTGGAGGATGTGTTAGTTAGGGTAGGTAATTTTTTTCTAGTCGACTTTGTGATTTTAAAGATAGAGGAAGACATAGATGTGCCTTTGATCTTAGGATGAGCCTTTCTAGCTACTACTAAGACTTTAGTAGATGTACATGATGGGAAGTTGATCTTAAAGGTTAGGAATAAAAAAATAGAATTTAAGAGACCCAAAACCATAAATCCTTCTATTGGTAAGCATGATAATGGCCTTTAATTTGCTGTGATTGAAACAAAAATGTATTATGTTGTATAGTAGCCAATAAGAAAAGATATCATTGAGATATATGTCATGTAAGAAAAAAGTGAAAGAGAAGGATAAGACAACCTCAAAAGCTAATGAACCTATAAGGAAGAAGAAAAAGATTGAGGCAATTACTAGAATTCAAAAAGGTAATGTCAGTCCTATAAGTAAGGAATCGCCATGATAAAATTTGAGTAAGAATTCCAAATAAATGACTCATAAAGAAGTAGTTGTTAGGAGGAAGCCCAATGTCTATTTTCTTTTGATGTTTTGATTTAAATTGTTTTTATATTTTAAGTTCTTTTTATTAGTATTTTTAGGATATTGGTTAGTATATCTTAACTGACTTCCGATGGATAAGTGCTCGGGATTAGTGCAATGTGAGTTTTTTTTATTAACATAGTACTAACACACCCCTATGTACCTACTATATTTATCAAACATGCCCCTATGTTTACTCCTATGACCTTAGTAAATTTATAGTTAAGAACTAAGAGCAGTGGATTTGAATATGATATGAACATAGCCCCATGTGGCACCTATATAGAAGAAAACCCTAACGTGTCCATGTCATGTCCATCTTGCATAAAGAAGCTGTAAGTACCAGTTTCAAACATAAGACTAACAATCCATAGTGTAGCTCCCCTGTCTACCTTAATTTACAGGTATGTTGCCTAAGAACACGCCCCCCATGTTGTTTATGTAAAAATTCTCTAAACTTTTTCATCTGTAACATAGGGAAAATAGGATAATATGTTATGTCTATGTTTCAATGACATATAAAAGCTAAGAGCACCCTTTTTGAACATAGTCATAGCATAGGCTTATTTACCTACCGATAAATTGTGTAAAGGTGATGCTCTTCTAAGCACAAAAAGGAGTTTTCAAATTTTTTAAAAAGCTATCAATAAAAGATCGTGTCGTCATCATATTCATTTCATATACCTTTTGTTTATTTATTTTTTATTTACTAAATAACATGACATCATGTCCTATCTGTATATACCCTATGTTCTAAAAACACTAAAAAAATTATTTTCCTATGTTACCACTATCCATCAAACATGCTCTTATGCCACACCTATGTTGACCCTATATTCCATTTATCATAGATAAAATATGCATGTTAGAAACACGGGTCTAATATAGAGAGAAAAATGATAAGTTGTCTTATAGCGTAACCATTACATAGGAAGGTGGGGTATGTTCAATAATGGCATGTTATATTTCTCCAATAGAGTCAAGGGGGGTTAACATAAGAAGGGACACGAGGACGTGTTTACTATGTTAGCCTAAAAACCTAAAAAAACCAAAATGCTCTAACTTCAAACATTCATCATAAAAAATCAATTAAGATTCAATAATATAAGATATAGAAAATGACATTAATACTAAGTAAAATGAACGAGTAATAACTAAAACAACTAAAAACAATAAGGTTTAAAATGTGAAAAGCAAATAATTTTTAGGTTACATCCCAAAAAACACTTATTTTTAATATGAATTTGACCCTTTTTCTCTTTAAAATTTAGCTTGGCAATCCCTTGCTTGTAGGGTTTATATCATCTCGTTAAATTCTACCATTTACCTTACTCTTCTTCTTCTTAATCGATTGGTTAGCTCTTATGCATACTACATGTTTCTCCATAATGGTATTTCCCATTTCTTTCACTTTCTGTAGCGTTGGATCTATCTCCTTTGTATCCAGTATGTTTTCCTCTTATATTACTGATTGTATATTATTTTAACTACAAGTGTGTGATGTAGCTGTAGTTAGCACTAGAGAATACAGGTCAATCCCATGAAGGCTGTCAGTTAATTACCAACTATTTATAAACTTAATTAGCTAGATCAATGATTATAATTGATTGAAGAAGAGAATAAAATAAATAAATATAATTGTCAAAACAAAGAAATGATCAAGAAAAAATTAATCTATGAATAAGCTAGGTTTAAGTAAGGTTTTGCCTAAGACTCTACTATGTTTAATAAACTATAATTTAATGAATACTTCTAGTTTCTTAGACCAATAAGGATTCTTAAGTTACAATTATATTCTCTCTCGAGATATATAACTCCTACCCTTAGATTATTCTATTAAAATCCCTTTCAAATCAAGATAATCTAAGAATGTATTAATTTTCTCCGTAAACAATCTTGATAGGTTTTACCCTAACCTAATAAGATCTTGGAGTTCTCTCTCGAGTAACTCATGCTTTGCCCTTTTTATCCATATTTTAATCTAATCATACATCTCATCTCTCAAATATCAATGAATGAATCTGATATGTCCTTAACTGATTGTATAATTATTTCATAACACTTAGCAATTAACGACATAAAATTGCTTAAGATACTCACTTTAACTCATATATGATTTTAGGCACAATTCGAAAGCAAAAAAGTTACAGTGAGTCGAAAATATAATATTGGGGCCATTTTCCAAAGACTAATACTCACTTGTCTTCATGGACCAGGAATAAGAAAATTAAAGGATAAGAAGATGACAAGAGAAATGAAACAACAATGCAGAAAATGAAGTTACTCACGTCTGCATATGTGTTGCATGGGCATGAGTTATTTCTCGTACCCATGCAACATGAATTTTATGATAAGCAAATGAAGAAAATGCTGTAGTAGGTGGATAACCAAGGGAGCAAAATGACATAACAACATTAAGAGCAAGAAGCAAGACAAATGCAGACGCACAGTAACGTCCAACGAGAACTAAAACACATAGTTAAGGGAATAAAACGCAACAACCAAAACGCGCAACAAGGAGGAGAATGTTGGAAAAAACAATAGCACATGTATGTGCGATGTGAAGCAATAAAACGCAGCAGTTGGGGCTTGCGTAAATGCAAGCTATGTTTGCATTTCATGCAAACTGAAATGCAGACACTGGACAAGGTATGGAACGCAGCAGCTGACACACGCAAAAGACCAAAACAACATCACACCAAGCTGGGAAGGAGCAAACAACGTTTAACGCAAATGTAGACGTATAGACCAATCATGAAATTCTGTCGTTGGGCTGAAGACTAAAAAAACATAGAAGTAGCATGAGCAAACAACAACGTGGGGTTTTAAATAAATAAGTAGAGAACAGTAGCGAGAAGAGAACAGAGGCGTGACTGTGTTGTGGAGAAAAGAAGAGGGGTCTTCAGCTGCGACATACTTATCTGGGCTAAAGCATTATTTTTGGGAGCTGAAGCAATTTCTCTTCAAGAGCTTCGAGAGAGCATGATGAGAAAGGGCAAAGCTCTCAATCGTGAGAGACGCATAAAGGGCTAGACAACTCGACGCCAGTCTGAAGGTGACATAGACGTCGACGTCCTGTTAAGCATTTTTTTACTGTCTTTGTTGTTCTCTCTCTTTAGAAATTATTGTGTTATCCTATGTGTATGGATTTGGGGATTGTGAAAAGGTGATTTTAATGCATTCATTGGATCATTTATTTACAAACCCATTGCTAGAATTTCGATATAATCTGTAATTGTTATATTTGAAATTCATTTGTAGCCATTAATGATTCATAATTATTAGGGATAACATAACCTAGGTTAAATGACGCATCGTATGTGGTTATTGCCTTAATTAATCGGTTTTCCTAACTTGTAATGCTACTACCTAATTAAATCTAGAGATCATATCCTAGGTTATTCGATAGTTAAGTTTAATTAACGATCGTATCTTGATTGAACACTACCTAAGGGAAAACTCGGGTTAATTATTAACTCATGATTAATAGTTGCAAGGAGAGGTTTGAGGACAACAAATCATTGAAATATGTTTAATTAGAGTTTAGGTCGAGATTGAACCAAAGAACCGAGTCCTTATAGAATTCCCCACTCTTATAATTTTCTTACATATTTTCTTTAATTGCTTGTGTTAGTTAGTTTACCTTTATTTTATTTTCTCATTTTTAAAACCAAAACCCTCCTTAACCCTAAATACCGATTATTTTCATTTCGGAAACTTTACATACACTCTCTATGGGATCGACCTAGACTCACCACTGCTATAGTAGTAATCTAGTTTATTTTGACTAGCATTATGACGTGCTGTCAATTTTGATGCCATTGTCGGGAAGTGCAGTGTTTTAGTTTTTGTTCTTGATTTTAATTGGTGTTTTGTATATATTTGTTTGTAATTAGTTTCTTTGATTTTATTTCATGATTGTTTCACTTTTTATTTTTTGTTTGTAGAAAAAAATCTATGGATGGAAGTAATTTCTTTCTTAATTCATATTCCCAACCTTATAATTATGTTTGAAGTGATCATACAAATTTTAATTATGGATGGGATAATCAACAAAATTACTTCCCTGATAGTTTGCAGGATGCATAGCAATTCCTGTACAGACCAGAAGCTTCTTATTACAACTTAGGTACACCTTTGGACGACTATATCAAGACCTGTACCATCTTCAATTTCAATAGGGTATGCAAGAAATTCAATAGAATATGCAACAGATCCAGCAGAATATTCTACAGTTCTAGCAAGATGGAAGGCAATGCTGGCAGGATACAAGGTCTATTGCCTAAAATCTGGATAACTAGTAAAACTCAGGTATATCTCTTGATGAAATTATTAAGACTATTACTGCTAACAATCTTCAATTTCAACAAAGTATACCACAGTAACTTCAAGAGGGTATGCAACAATTCCGGTAGGAAATGATGGATACAAAGTTTAGACTCCAGAACGTGGCAAGCCAAATGGGTGAGATGGCAGTGAGAATCGAGCACCTAGAATCACAAATCGAAGAGGAGCAACCATGTCAACCCGATATATACCCCATGGACGTTAGTGCTAAGTTCTTACAGAGTGATGAGGAGCTTGAGAATTTTAAGTGCAACACTCAAGGAATTTCTTGTGTGGAAGAAGTGGAGAAAGAGCTTGAAGCCGAAAAGGATGCATTTTTTAGCTCAGAGGTAAATACTGAGTTCCAATTTATTGTTATGACTGACTATTTACCTTTGCCTAACATGTTAGAGAAATTAAATGAGGAGGAACAAGGTGAAGAGACATTGGAGATATTCCAAAAGTGCGGAGCCTCAGCAAAGATTGAGAATTTGAAGATAAGGCATATGCTGAAAATGAAGGATTGTCAACCAAGGCCCTATCTTGAACTACCATACCTGGAAGTGGCTCAAACTGTACTACCTGACGATCATAAGTTTGTCACAGGAGGAGAGAATGGAATCGAGCCAGCGACCCTAAACAAAGGTGCTTCTTAGGAGGCAACCCAAGGGAAGTAAATTTCTTTTCTTTAAATTTTCGCATTTATTTCCTTTATGCATGTGTGTTTTTAGTTGTTTGTTTTTAATTATTTTAAGTTTTCAATCAAAATGAGAGAAAGAATAAAAAAACAAAACAAACATTTGCTCGTTTTCTATTGCTTCTAAGACTATATAGTCATGAGTAGAGAATGAATTGACTAGAGAATTTCATGGCAACTTGAGCATGTAATTTTACTTTTTTGATTAGTCGATGTGCATTGTCTTTAGAAGAGTAGTGACTAGTAGTAGATAAATTCGGTGAGACTTTGAGCCTTTATAGACTGACACATTCATATTAGTCTTATTGTCTTTGTATATGTGTGACCTTCATGACATGTACATCTTGATTTTCCCTTGAATTTCTATTCGAGACCACATTTCTCTCACATGTATTAACATGGAAATGATTAGACATTCTATGCTTTTTCGAACTACATTAGCCAAATAACCTACCCATTTATGTGAACTTTCCTTTATTAACCCCTTTTGAGCTTTATTATCCTTTTCTTTTATATAAACCACATTACATACTTTTAAACCTATCCAGATGTCCTACCCAAGCCTTAAAGCTAGTGGAACATTTGTTGAATGTTGAGTTTGTGGATATACAAAATTCTAAGTGTGGGGGTGTATATGTGTGTGGGTTGACTATGATGTTGGGATGTTATTTTATATCATATCATTGAAATTCCCATGTTGATGTAGTTTTTTTTATAAGAGAAAAGAAAAGAAAAAATAAAAGAAAAAGAAAAGAAAAAGAAAAAGAAAAAGAAAAAAAGAAAGAAAAAGAAAAAGAAAAAGTTTAAATAAATATATAAAAGAGGAAGTGCATATGTGTTGAAAAGTTGTTTATGATTAATACATCCTCCTAAAGTTATATTGAATGGGTTATTTTAGTATGTTGAATTTGAGATAGATGTTGTCTTGGAAGGTTCACTCTTTGTGGTTTCAATGTATTGTTATCAATTGTATGAGTGATCCCTTCGAATTGGTGTATGCTTCATGTGATTTATGTATAAGAGCTTAAGTTTGAACCGTGAAACTTATTTTTGCATTCATCATAGTTGATATACACAATTGTAAGTGAATGTTGGTTTTTGCACTTGATAGTATATTGAGTGTTACTTTTGTTTCACTAGCTTTGATGGCTTTCATGCTACTTGACCCAAATACATCTCACCTCACCTTTACCAACATTACAACCTTGAAAAGTCCTTTGATCCATGATTTTGCATGTGAACATTAGTGGTAGAGAAATGAAATGATATGCAAAGTTGTGAATTGTTGTGATCATGAATGGTATTTGAGTATACCTATGAACATATCTTAGTTAAACACATTTTCCAAGTCTACCATTAGATTGCTCAGTTTTTAAGGGTATTGAATGTTGATTGATCATGAGTAAAAGTTAGGAATGTTAAATTCTTGCTATGATTTTTTAAATTCATTCATCTTTGTTCATGATTATGTATTCTTGGAACATATGGGAAATGAGTCAATGTTTTTAGGTTTATGAGCTTAATTTTGATGTTTTGCCTGAGGAAAACCAAAAGTTAAGTGTGGGGGAAATTGACATATGCTTAACTGATTGTATAATTATTCCATAACACTTAGCGATTAATGACATAATATTGCTTAAGATACTCACTTTAACTCATATGTGATTTTAGGCACAATTCGGAAGAAAAGAAGTTAAAGTGAGTCAAAAACATGATAGTTGGGCCATTTTTTGAAGAATAATACTCACTTGTCTTTATGGAGCAAGAAGAAGAAAATTAAAAGATAAGAAGAAGACAAGAAAAATAAAACAACTATATAGAAAATGAAGTTACTCACATCTACATGTGTTTGCTTAAGCGTGAGTTATTTCTCACACCCATGCAACGTGAATTTTATGAGAATCAAATGAAGAAAATGCTACATTCGATAGTCAAGGTAGCAAAATGATGCAACAAAATTGGGTGCAAAAAGCAAGCGAAATGAAGACACACAACAACGTCTAAGGAGAACCAAAACACACAGCCAAAGGAATAAAATGCAGCAACCAAAATGTGCAGCAAGAAGGAGAACATTGGACAAAACAATAACAAGTGTATGTGTGACATGAAGTAGTAAAATGTAGTAGTTAGAGCTTGCATAAACATAAACTATGTTTGTGTTTCATGGAAACTGAAATGTAGATGCTGGACAAGGTATGGAACACAGCAGCTGACACATGTAGAAGACCAAAACAACATCACACCAAGCTGGGAAGGAGCAAATGACATTTAATGCAAATGCAGACGTATAGACCAATCATGAAACTTTGTCGTTGGGCTGAAGACTAAAAAAACACAGAAGTAGCATGAACGGACAACAACGTGGGGTTTTAAATAAATAAGTAGAGAACAGAGGCACGACAGCTTTGTGGAGAACAGAAGAGCGGTCTTCGGTAGGGACATATTTGTGGGGGCTGAAGAATTATTTTTGGGAGCTAAAGTAATTTCTCTTCAGGAGCTTTAGGAGAGGATGAAGAGAAGGGGCAAAGCTCTCAGCCATGAGAGAGCCATTAAGGGCTACACAACCCAACACCAGTTCGGAGGCGACATCGACCTCAACGTCTTGGTTAAGCATTTTTTGACTGTCTTTGTGGTTTCTTTCTCTCTTTAGAAATTGATTGTGTTATCCTATGTGTGTGGATTTGGGGATTGTGAAAAGGAGATTTTAATGCGTTCATGGGATTGTTTATTTGCAAATGCATTGCTAGAATTTCGATATAATCTGTAATTGTTATATTTGAAATTCAAATGTAGCTACTAATGATTCGTAATCATTGGGGATAACATAACCTAGGTTAAATAACGCATCGTATGTGGTTGTTGCCTTGATTAATCAGTTTTCCTAATTCATAATGCTACTAC
>JAOQMM010000007.1:6221241-6231400 GCA_027563515.1 Erythroxylum platyclados
TTGATGGGGGTCGCAATGGCTCTATTTGCGATATTCCTATCTATTATTTTGGAAATTTATAATTCTTCAGTTTTACTAGGTCTTCAAGTTGAGAAAAGAACAATGACATCACGTTATCATGTTCCGCCACATATTCCGTCGAGAATCTTGTGACAACTTGCAATTTGATCAACGCTGTTACCGTTGTAATGCATTCCACAACAAGTCTAATTAAAAAAGAAAAGAAAAGGCATCTTCAACATCCAAGAGTCGCTAGCTCTTAAGACATACCATGAGGGCATTATTTGTGTGTCTGTGTAGATGACAACAGTGTAGTAACTCTATTGTTTGAAAAGATAAAAGAGTATGACACTTCGATTCACTTCTTCCTGGTGCGATGGTTCCATCTGCTTCTGGAAAGATTAAGTCCTTAGTCCTACATTAATAAAGCCAATGAACATAAGCCAGCTTGAGAACCTTAAAGTATTACATAGTGCTTAACAGTCATGGATACGTATCATAAGATTCTCTTTCAAACAAGAATTAGACAGAATTTTAAAATATTTTTTTGATGCTATATTATAGATACATTAAGAACACAAATAAATGTAACCATATACATAAAAAATGACATTAATGAAATCTTAACCCTCAGGCTTAATTTGTAAAGTCTCTATTCTTATTCTGTGGTAGTCAAAGCCCAAAAGATTTATAAACTATCTCATATTTGATCATTGAAATGGACAAACAATTTTGCATTTTTTTCTCTATCCTGCATTTTTTTAACGTAAGTCATTAAGATTGAAATTTTTGTGTTTATGCTTTTTTTTTTCTTATAACAACTCATCTAAAAACTTTGAATAATTTAGTTATAGCATAGTTCCTTTTTTTTTTCTTTTTTGGCCATTAAAATTGAAAATGAGACTAAATAGTCATAATGGAATCATTTAGACAGGAACAACAAACAAAACGAAGGTTGTAGATTCAAAAAGAGACACGAGTTACAAGCAAAAATCATATTAAATTTACGCCACAGGAAGTATGATTAAGAGAACTTGATGCTTGTCCGTGGAGACAATTATGACACCTTTGCCAAAATTGTTTTGTAATGAGGATCTCAAGGCAATGAGATTACTGAGACCTATTATTTTGTTCTTTTTTTTATGTCCAACTTCTCTTTAGTTATTCTTTTTGGTGTTAATCTAGAATTCGGGCAAGCCAAATAAAAATTCTCCTAAAACTTGTACCTGATTTCTTATCGACAATATAAGTGGGCTTTAGAAAACTTAAAAATTAAAGTTCTAAGGTAACAAAAGTGTTGAAACCTGTTGAAATGAAATATGAAGTGAAGAAAGTAATTGATTGGTATAAAAAGGAGTAGCAAACTACAAAAGTGAATTTACAAAGTAAATAAAGCTGAAAAATAATAAAATGTGTTTGGCACAGGTTGATTGATTTATTTGGAGAGTGATTTTTGTTGTATTGTGATTGTTCTATTCTGGGAATTGTATCTCCTTTATATGTTATGGTGTTGGTGTATTTATAGGCCACAACTTCATCAAGAAGTTTTTTAGCTAACCACTTGCTATTTTCTCTACATTTTAGTTAACCACCTACTATTTTCTCCTCAACTTCCATGTTCTAGAATTAAGCGTCAAGTAGCTTCTTAACTTCCAGCCTATTTAGCTTTATTTTTGTTAACTACCTTCCACCACTTTCTTAACTTCCAAGTCCTAGACTTTCACAAAATCAACAAATTTCTTCCTAGATCCCTAATTTTTTTATTGCCAATGGATTCTTTAGCTAAATATTTATTGGGTTTCCATTTCTAGGCTAACTTTATGGCCTTTTGGGCTATATGTATTAATTTATTTTAGGCTATCAACAATTGCCCTTGCATATGTTTGGTTACGCAGACAAAACATATGGTATAGAAATTCCCGTAGTCTTCTATAAGATGGATTTTGAATTCTCTCCCAATAGTTTTATGGATTCTAAACTGAATTCCTAAGTTAGGCCAAGTGACGTTATCTATAAGGAGTCTCCTAAATCCTGAACAATCTTTTACATATAAGAAATGTTAGATCCTAAAGATTACATTAAGATCTTTCAATTTTGAAATTCATACATCTCTATTCGTTATAGAAGATAGAAAAATTCATTAAATTTTAAATTTTTGCTATTCCCTTAAAATTTGATTACTTCTTCATTATAAAATCTCTCAATTACTCTTCATTTTCTATCTTAACACTCAAATAGTCTATATCCTCTTTTTTGGCTTCAATATTTTCTTCTTGCAGCTTCTACGTCTATGGCTTCTTCTTGCAATTTTTCTTCCTCTTCTTCAACGGACTCCGCTAAACTGAATAGCACCGATGTATGTTTTTAATTATAGTACTTTCATCAAAAATCCCTTTGATTTCTTATAACTTTACTTCCTTTCATAGGTTGTTAAGCTAGAATTACTTTCTATTCCATTTGAGTCACTTTTCGACCCTTTATAAGGATCAGGTAAAGAATTCTCAAAGTCTAATTCTCTCTTTAAACCACTAAATCTAACATTTGAATTATGTTTTTAGCATTGTAGAAGGCTTTTCTTATTTTAACCGTGAACACAACATGCTTTTCACTATTGGGACTCCTCCCCCTACTGATTCTTCCTACCCATCACTCCTTTATTTGGGGGAAGTAAGTAATTCAAATTTCTCTTTAGAATTTATTTAGTTTTAGGCCCTTGAATCCTTGAAATAATGACCTAAAAATGTAGATCAATGGGCTAAATAGGTAGATAGGTTATATTTTTCTTGCTATTCGACTTGGAAGATCTCAGACTAGGGATATGATTCATGGGACAGCAAGAAATCAATCCCCTGGAAACAGGACATCTTCTAAAGCTAATAGTACTTTTTAAGAATTCCATAAAGTATAAACCTAACCGTATGTCTATGATTTTTAAATTCTGGAGTCCTTTATGCAACTCATTTATATTTCCTTTTGGTCACGCTTCCATATTTTTGAAAGACATTTTTTTAACTGGGTTGCTTATACTCGGGGAACATTTTATTTGTTTAATTGAAGAAACCCCATGTTTAGATTCAAGTGATTTTAAACGTTCATCTTGTTAAGGGTTGATAAATAGTTATGCTTCTTCAAGAAATCCTGTTATTGGAGAAGAACATGTCAAATTTATTTAGGTTCTATTAAATCAATTTATCTTTTGTCCTATTAATAACAAACCCAATTTGGAATTACTTCATTTTGTTTCTGGTAAGTTCTTCACTTTGGGCTAAGAGATGCCTCTCCTATCTCCCCTTATAACTAATTAGCTTATGTGTATGGTTTGTTCAACGTTGGACTTTTGCTTATTTCCTTGAACTTAGGGAAAATGAAGACTTGCCTTCTTTTGACCCTATATTTCCTTTTTTTTTTCTTTGTCTATCCACCAGTTTTTGTTATAAATCTCCTAAGGACATCTTCAAAACTCTACTATCTTTGAAGTCTAGGTCTATATATCAGTTGAATCCTTTTGAACACTTCTCCAAAAGGCCTTATTAGCTAATAATTTTTAAGACTTTTGAATCCTCTTGCTTAGTCATTTACCACAAACTTTTTCTCATTTATGCCAATCATAGAGTTTTCATTGTTGGTGGTGATAAAAACATAAAGCCCGATCCTTCCATTATGTCCTTGGGTTTTGAAGTGTATCTCCTTTACCTTTAGAGTAGGCAACTCATTGTTTCTCTGGGACTTCCTCCTGCAGTACATTTTTTGGACTACTCAATAGGTGTTCCTTTTAAGGCAAGCACTATCAACAATAAATTTCTCTAGGAAATTTTTGATCACTTTTACATTCTCACGTGTAAGATTATTGCTACTAGTGCCGCTGACACAAAAGCTTATCTCTCTTTGTGGTTAAAAAGCTTTTAGAGTTTATTACCCTGACTAGAATCTCTCTTTGTGGTTAAAAAGCTTTTAGAGTTTATTACCTTGACTAGATTTTGCCCTTTTTAAAGGTATTCCCATTGATTCACATACTTTTGGCTCTTTAAAATTTTCCTAACTTTTATTATTATAGATTATGGAACCTTGGATGCTAAAAGTAAAGAATAAAACCAGCCTTTCTTTCAGAAAGAAGTGGCTCGCAATCCTCTCCCTAAAAGAAAACTCAAATAAAAGTCCTTAGTAACTTCTAGTTCTAAGAAAGCTAAAACCCCATTCCCAAAGGCTTTCTCTACAAAGTCCACTCGTTCTTCCTCCAAGTTGAGAATACCAAGCATGCAACTGAAGATACTCTTTCTTTTTAAAAGACTTCCTCTATACCTGAAAATGTTGTTGAGGAAGTCAATGATGGTACAAAATTTCCTTTTATTGCTCTTAGTTTTCTTTTCACTATAAATTTCTACTATTTAATCCTCTTCTTGCAAATGACACAATGTTAGACCTCCCTGATCCTTCTTGTCTTCTAGAATTGAGTCCTGAATAACTAATGTTTCTCTTGATTTGAAGTTCACTGAGGTTACTTTGCTAGAGGTAAGACAAGAATTCCTTTATTCTATACATTGTATGCTAGTTTGTTAACAAATTTTTTTATTTTTTGTAGGCAAAAAAATGTTTGGTCCATAATAAAAACTTTCGAAAAAGTATTTGAACTGAGTTTCTTAGACCTCTCTCCTAACCTTCCTTCTAATGCCACACCAATAATTAAATTTAAAGAACTATTGAGAGACAAGAGTCTTTGAGAGTCACTGTGTAGCAAGAGTTGCAATTCTTGACTAAAACTTAACGTAGTTCTTTTCTAAGTATGTTGTCATACGTTGATTATACAACTTAGTCGTCTACTATTGGGGGACTTCTTAACAAAGGTTAAGTAAGTATTTACATTGAAAATTTTCGCCATGATCAATTTATGTACTCTAAAAAGTTTAGCCTCTTGCATTAACATTGAATGGACTATAATGCAAAGGAGACTAAAGGCAAGAATCCCCTAATAAAAATTCAAAAGTTGAAAAAAGAATTTGATTGTTTAGAAAATGAATTTGTAAATAATGAACAAGCTATCAAGTTGATTAAAGAACAAGAAACCCTTAAACAATATGAATAGAGGCTCAATTAAAAGTTTTATAAAGTCAAGCAGAAAACTAAAGAGTTAAGGAAGTCATTGGTGTTGCAAAAAGACAATGTCAACTTTTAAAAGCAATAAGTCTAGTAAGCCAAGGAGGACTAAGTGTCAGGTATTAACCAATGGGGTGAAATCTGATCCTTTGACTTGGACTAGCTGTGCACTTTCTTGCTTTGCAACTTTTGGCTAATTTTAAATGGATCATTGAACCTCTATTTTTGAATGCTAATCTTGAATTAATGTTATTTTATTTTAGGAATTCATTCACATTCTTTGATCTCATCCTTTCAAGAAAATGCCTATGAGGTTCACCTTCCAAACTAAATAACCAATAGGCATTATTGCTTAAAAGTCTACAAATTCTAAATGATCCTTCTCAATTTATGGTCCATTTAACCTATTTTCAAATTTTTATCCCAAGTGGTAGGATCAATTTCCACACTAGATCCCTCCTTAGAATTCTCGCCTGTAAATTTTCTTATCACAAAATTTTGCCATTTTTTCCTTTTAAATAATCATATTGTTAAAAGCCAGTAATCACACTTTGTCTAAATCCTATAATTCCATTAACATCGCTTCTGAAAACTCAAAAGTTTCTAAAGCATTTTGTTTACCTACTCTTAAAGATGGAACCACTACTTCCATAGGACAATGATATATCTATAATTGTATGCAAATGGGCCAAGTCCTGTGGTAGTATGCTTAGAAGTATGATATACCGACAAGATTTTAGATAAAATTTTATTCCATTCTCTAGGATTCTCCTCTAACATTTTCTCCAGAATCTTAAAAATTATTTTGTTTGATGTTTCATCTTGACCGTTGATAGTTGTAGGTTGCATGATGTTTTATTAGGCATTTTTGTATGTTTTTAGTGGTTAATTAATTGATTCATATATGTTCAGGTTTAGAATTGTGTTAATTGGTTAGATATTTGTGTTTTGAGCATGCTATTGAGCTTTAATTTTGTGCATTTGAGGTGCCTTGATGTATTTGTTAGTGATTGAGATCAGATATTGAAGAACGAAGGAGATTTCAAAGGAAGCCCAGGGGAAGACCCAGGGCCACGATCGTGACAGAACCTTTTTTAGGGGGCTATGAAACCACGATCATGACAGAGACCAAATCAGCTTGCATGCCACGATTGTGGCCTCGCAACAGCTGATGCGGATGGGCTTCTAAACTCAACTTTTTGAGGGATATTTTGGACTTTTGGGCCTAGGTAAAACCTACTTTTTACCCTAAATAGAAAAGACTATAAAAGAGAAGAGAAGAAACCCTAGAAGGTAGCCTCCATTTTTTCTACATTGAGAAAGGTCTAAGGCAGGATAAGAAAAGGAGAGAAGACGAGAGAGGAAGAGGGAAGAAGAAGGGCTGCTATTGCTAATATCTTCTCGGTCCATCCCGACCCCTTCCAAGTGACATTTTCATTTTATCTTTGTTATTCTTTCTTTTAAATGTTTGAGAGGGATTTAGGTTTGATGATGATATTCTAAATTCCTGCAAGGATTTGTTCTTGAATCAATGTTAATGTGATTTCTTTTGATGTTAATACATTGGGTATTGTGATTATTTGTTGTATTTGTATGCTTCGGTAACAAATCGGGAGAGTGAATTGACAGCAAAATGATTAGATTGGGTAATGAGAGTTAAACAATCTAATAGATCACATAAATAATCAAATTGATAATTTATATGAAGAGAGATCTCGTGTGAGGACCCGATAATCTATTAGAGAGTTTAAGATCTAATTGGATTTGTAGCCTTTTTTTTTAATTAAGAGATTGCAATTCCATAATTCAATTAGGGTTTAATGATTATAACTCGAGAGAGAGTAATCCACCATTCGAAAGTCCAGGATCGATACCAAATTAACTCAAAAGTAATCATGTTTGCATTTGATTATAGGATAAATCCCCCTTTTTATAATTAACTAATCTTCCTTGTGTGATTTTTGATTGTTCATTGGTGGTGGTCAATTTTGATTTCTTTGTGTTAATTTTACAATTTCATATTCAATAAATCCATATTCGCTTATTTACTTTTCTGTTTAGTTTTTCTTTTCAGTTAGTTATCCTTTAGGCCTTAGACAACTTAGAATTCGATTAGTTCACTAGCTCCTCGAGGGATCAACACCTCATATACTACACTCACGACTTGTGTACTTGCGGTATATTGAGGGATAAGAAATTGTAAAACTTGCCCACTCAATCAAGTTTTTGACATCGTTACAGGGCAGTTAGTACAATTAGTTTAATTTTTTTAATCTTAGGAGTTTTTGCTACTCTTGTGTAAGTGTAATTGCATGAACAGAAGAGTTACTAGGAGTTTGAGTTGTATAGCTGAAATATTAGAACTTGACGTACCCCGGTTAGAGTGAACAATCTAAAGAGCTAGACGTGAAGAAGAGAATATTGAAGCAACCATGGCTAAGAAATTTCATCAAGAGTTTCAGCAAAGAGGAAACCAAGGGAACCAACTGCGGACCCTTAAGGATTTCATGAGATCGGGGTTCAATGTTACCAATCAAGGTGTTGCTATACCACCTATTCAAGCAACTTCGTTTGAAATAAAACTAGCTTTATTAAACATACTGCAAACTAATGTTCAATTTTACGGGCTAACTATTGAGGATCCTAACGCTCATATAGTCAATTTCTTAGAAATATGCAATACTTTTCAATATCATGGAATGTCGAAAGATGTCGTTAAGATAAGGCTCTTCCCTTTCACACTAAAGAATAGAGCTAAGGCATGGTATCACTCATTAAATGTTACAACTTAGGAACAATTAGTGTGAGCATTCTTAGATAAGTACTTCCCCCTCACGAAGACTACAAAGATAATTAAGGAAATCATAAACTTTCAACAAGGTGATGGGGAGTCACTTTATGAGGCTTGGAAAAGGTACAATGATTTACAAAGGAGGTGCCCTTACCACAACATACCTAAGGAGTTCCTTTTGCAAACTTTCTATAATGGAGTGAACCCACCTACCTGAGGCATCATTGATGTAGCATCAGGAGGATCTTTGATAAGGAAGACGGTGGATGAAGCGGAAGAGTTGATGGAGGAAATGGCTAGTAACAATTTTCTTTAGACAATGGACAGGAGTAGACAACATACAACCCTCCACGAGCAAAAGGGAGCTTTAGCTATTGACCCAATCACTAAAATGCAAGCTAAGATTGATTATTTGACCTGCCAACTAAATAATATGGAAGCCTCTTCTTTAGCTCCTGTGAAAGTTATTCAGCAAAGATATGAGCTGTGTGGATAAGATAACCGTGACACCATTGATTGCTTTTTGATGAAATACCATGAATTAGAACAAATTAACTATATAAGAGTGCAATTTGGTTGAGGAGGGGAGAACAAACCCTACTTAAACACATGTAATAACCCTAGGTGGAAAAATCACCCAAACTTCTCTTGGTCGAACAATGCAGGAGGTCAATTTTGACCTAAAGGACCACCTAGTTTCCAATAGGAGAAACCAAACTTGATGGACTCGAAGCTAGATAAAATTTTAGAAAAGATTAGGGGCATGGAAGACGCTCATAAGAGGCTAGAAGGAAAAATTGAACAAGTAACAAAGAACCACGCCTCCTCCATACACAACATGGATGTCTAAATGAGCCAATTAATAGACACATTGTCGATATGAAGAATGGGAACTCTTCCTAGCAACATCGAGACAAATCCATAGGAAAGGATAATGGTACTCACCCAAGTTGCTAAAGAAAAGCCCAATCAAGTTAAAGACGATGGGGAAGAAGATAGGCAAAAGACAAATGAAAGTTCCCTACGAGTTAAATATAACCTGACTGAAATAAAGAAATATCAACCTCCGATTCCATACCCTATTCTCTCAATGAGGAAATCAAAGGAAGCTAAACTAAATGAAGTTCTGGATATAATAAAGCAATTAAATGACTCTCTTTGAGGGAATCTATAAAAGGGAATTGAAGAATAAATTGCTAAGCATAAAGAACTCCATTGAAGTGATAAAACTACCATAAAAGCGAGATGATCCAGGGGATTTTTACATCCCATGCACTATTGGTAGTGTTAGAATGGATAAGGCATTTACGGATCTAGGAGCTAGTATAATTGTGATGCTGTATATCTTGTATAAGAAATTGGAGTTGGGAAAAATAACACCCACCAAGATGTGTGTCCAAACAGCTGATAGATTAATCCACCATCCTAGAGGTGTAGTTAAGGATGCTCTAGTTAGGGGTTGACAAGTTCACTTTTCCAACAAATTTTGTAATCTTAGACAAAGAAGAAGATGTAGAGACACCTATTATCCAAGGGAGACCATTTTTAGCCTCCGCCCGGTCTGTCATAGATGTTGATGGGGGCGAATTGACTCTGAGAGTGGGAAATGACAAGGTTTCATTTAAAGTGTCTAATGTTAAAAGTTATACCCATAAGGACTCATTAGAAAGACCAAAAGTTTGGCAAAAGACTGGAAAAAGAAGAAAACGAAAAAGAAAGGTGGTAAGAAGCATAGTTTGGTAGCTCGAGTACAATTCATGAAAGTTATAGTGGCGCTACCATTATATTATCCATTTGAACTGTCATTAGCAAACAAAAAACGTCAAGCTAGTGATGGTAAACAAAGCATTGCATGGGTGACAACATATGATTTTCAATCTTTAGTTGTTCATCTTTCGTATTAGATTAGGTTTTCAATTTATGTTTGTGTGCGCTTTTGAAATGAGTTGAACACCTGGAAGAGATCAAGCATAAGTAGGACTTGGGAATTCTTACTTTTCTCTTTTTCATAATGGATGAGAATGGTTTGGTAAAGGAAACAATGAGGTGATGATGCAATTATAAGGTATGGAAGAACTTCGGGAGTGAAATGAGGTAAAGAAGAAAAAATAGGGAAGAATACAGAAATTTCTAGGGCTACGATTGTGGCCTATGGTAGGGAAAATGTGACACACGAATTTCATACAATTTTCTCCCAATTTTACCCCTCCTACCCGCTAACCTATATATTTACCCTCCCTCATTTTCCCTACACATCTCATTCTCTAACTCTCTTTC
>JAOQMM010000007.1:6231500-6247060 GCA_027563515.1 Erythroxylum platyclados
CTGTTACAGTATTGTCAAATCCCACATCGGCTGGGAGTGGGAGCGAGGCATGGCTTATAAGGGTGCGCACTCCCTCTCCCCTACAAGCGCGCCTGCTAGGCGGGGCAAAATCGTGAGGGACGGGGAGTACCGGGCTAGGCCTAACTCGTAGCCAAAGCGGACAATACTTGTAGCGGGCGGTTGCTGGGCTGTTACACACACACACACTCACACACACACACATATATATATACACAATTCACCTAGGATCCATGCTAAGCATCATCCAAACACATCATAAACCATTTCAACTTCATCAGTTTCCACATATACTTCATATACGAAATTTTCCAAATAATAACATAACCCCTCATTTAATAATTTCAATGTCACAAATACACTTAATGACTATCCATAAACACATTCACATGGTCATTACATCATAACCATACTTTTATACCAAAAATGCCCTTAAAGTTAAACTTAATATATTTGACATTAAACTTTTCCAATTTATTTCTAAATCAGTTCCTTTTCATTTCTTTACATTCTATGACCATCATGAAACATCAAAATAGAATTTTTGGATCAAATCACACTAAAATCCTTAGCCATGGTCGATCCTCTCATTCTTGATTTCTTGGCTTATTTTCTTGTTTTCAACCCTTAAATGCTTCTGAACTCACTATCTACTCCATGTCAAGTAAAAAATCATCATTTATCTTAAATACATCCATCCCACACAAAAACCCAGAAAAATTAGAAATTTAAACTAGGAAAACTTACCACTTTTTCCTTCAATCTTTTGGGTAATTGGTAAGCTTCTATTCTTGATCAAGATCTCTCCACTTCCAACTCAAAACGCATGAAAAATGGCAACCCTCTTCTTCTTCTCTCCTTGGCTGTAGGTAACCTTAACTTCTCCTCTTCTCCTTTTTTGTTTTTGGACACTCATGGCTACACCAAAAAGAATGAAGCAATTTGTCTTAAGTCTTGCTTTTTATACTCTTTAATGCTTTACACATGTCACCTTCCTATTAGTCGACTCTAATGACTCTTTATTCCACTAACTTTTATAGCAAAAAGACCAAATTTCCCTTTATGAGTTTAATTCACCATTTAACTGAATTAAGTTTCGAAAATATTCTGTAACCATCTTATTATCAAATTGACCATGAAATGCCCTAATTAGGGTCAATACTTATTGATTGGATGCTTTAAAATTTTTTTGAATGACTTTAAATTTTTTTTGAATGGGTTTAAAATCATCAATACTCATTATTTTTCAAAAAGGGCATTTTAGTCCTAAACTTTTGGAACTTCCAAAATACATCCAATCGGACTTATTTTTTATCTGTTTCGGTATCGATAAACTTTAATAATTATTTTAGATATTTTTCAATATTTCGGGGTTAGGTCCCCTAAAAATCACCATTCATTTGGATTTACTATTCATCCAAAAGCACTAATCACTGAAAATAAAAATTTATATTCAATAAAAGGAAAGGTTTGGGTTTTACAGCATGCTACTTTAATTGTATTGCATTTTCATAATAACCACTTCTTCAGTAATAAATTTTTTCTCAACTACAAAATAACACTTATTAAGAAATATTATTTTCAATATAAAGACCAATTTTAGCTATATATTTGTTTATATATATAAGACGTTGTTAGTATTTATTTTTTTAATCTTATCCTTTTAAGTAGTAATTTCTCTTTTAATTAAACAATCACTTTGGATACAATTGTTTTAGAATCCTACTATTTGTTCGTAAGTGGTACTTTACTTGGATTTAAAAGGGTGTTACATAACCTTTCTTATTATCAATGAACTATTACTAAGGGTGTTAGTTTTTCACATCTAACATCTTCATCTATAAGCCTATAACATCTTTTATATTCTTTCTCTGAGAGTTTTGATACTAAGAGCAATATATTTATTATCCTAATAAAAATATTATTTTTATTTAAAAATCTTAAATAAATTATTACTAGAAAATTAAGAAAAAAACTCTCTTTTTTATGAAATGTTAAATAGGTCAATCATCTCTTTTTTTCCTTTGTTCCGAAAGGTCATGGAATTATATTGACTTTGTGTGAATTACAACTATAACAAGTTACAAAAAGTTCTAAAACAAAATATAGGAGAAACTCAGTCCTTGTTACAGTTTAAAATTATGATTTCTAATCAATTGCCATCCTTGTTACAATATGAAATTTTCTTTCCAGTCAAGTTGCTATCTTCTTTCCTGCCATATATAGTACACCATTGTAGCTATACTGATCTTCAGTGCTTTATAGTCCGCTCTTTTTGCCATTTTTTAAGTTGCTGACCTTTCTATCAGATCTTCCCATCTCTATATTGAAAGGCTGACATTAAGTATTGCTTGCATTCTTCTCAAGATTTTCTCTGTATACCTGCGATTTAGCAATAAGTGGTCTCTAAATTCCAGTTGAGAATTACAGGGTTCACATATATAGGAATCAATATGGAACTTCATTTTGTCTTTTATTGCAAGTTTTCTAGAGATTCCTAACTAGAGACTAAAAGAATGAGCAAAGAGTGTCACAATCCCAGACTAGTTGTTCCAATTCACCCTTTTGGCATGATCCTCCTGTAGATAGTTTCTACAAGCTTTTGTACTAAAATTCTTGGAACTATCTATAATCCATAGTATGTTATCACTCTTTTCTTCATAACAAGTTGGCATATTACTCATAATGACTTACACTCTTCTACTATTGTGAAAAGGCCACTCCCATCTATTGTTTTTGATGAATACTTTGGTACTTGGGCGAATCACTGGTTTGAGTATTGTATCTTTTCTACCTTATGAAGTGGTCCTTTTAGGTGCCAATTTTCAAACCAAAAGAATGTAGACTTCCCATTCCCAACTTTGCTAATGATGTTCTTGCATCCTCCTCCTTGTTCTTAGTGTTTGTCTGAGGTTCCAACATATGTTCTGCTTCATTCCCAAGCTCAAAAATGCTGATATCTTTTAAATAGACACTATGTACCCACTTTACTTGAAGTTCTTCTTGACTGCAAAGCCACCATAACCTTTTAGCTAGGGTGATCTTGTTAATTAGTCTAGCTGAACATATTCTCAAACCTTCTTGAACTTAGATTGGCATATCAAATTCTAGTTCGCTTTGGCTTTCCTATTGCTTAGAGTTAAACACTTAATTAATTCTTTCAATCTTAATTTTATATCACTTTTTTTAATCCAAAGAAAAATCTCTTAACTTCTTTTATACATATAAAACCTTATTCAATAATTGACCTTTTCTAAATAATCTTGGCCACTAATTTAATGGGAGGAATCTATTATCTTAGATCCATTCCATTCGAACATCATAACTCTTGATTTATCAAACCAAAGCATTGATCTCATAGTTTTTAACATTTTATTAAAAGATTCTTTTACTATTATTTATGCTTCAAACAATTTTATATTGATGAAAAAATTTTGGAGCTCCTTATCTTATTTCCTCTAACTCGAAACTTTCCTTAACTTATAGTTGAGGATTTTGATGCTTATATATTTCCTTTTTAATTTGATGGTGGCCTTAGTAAATAGGTGATGTACATGAAAGATGCATATATTTTCTCAAGTATTTTTGTTAATTTTGATTCTAAATTACGTTATTTTACTTAGTTTTAACTTTTTAGTTAATTGTGATAAATTGATCTTAAAATGAAATTATTCAAGAATTGGAGATTATTTTTAGAAAAAATATGAAAAAATCACAATTTTTAGACGAATATGGTCTAGTTCACTTTTGTATGCCATCCTATTTCCTATATAGATCAAATGCAGTAGGAGATATAACCTAAAACATGACCTGAGGAGAGACCATATGGCTGGAAAGAAAGTCCATAAAGAAACATAGCATAAGCCATGGTCATGGTAGAGCATATATGTTTATCATAAGGAAGAAAGCGATATCCATAGCCTAGAGGAACATGCATGTTAAAGACCATGTACTAAATTTAGAAGAAATATGGAGATCCATGGTTTAGAGATAATACTATGTCATAAACCGTGTACTAGTTCTTGAAGAGTCAGACAGATCCATGACCTAGACTATAGTCATGGCTTATACCATGTTCAAAAGCTTTAAAAATTATATAAAAGCATAAAAAACTTAATTTCTAGAAGATTACTATGATTTCATATTTCTAGAGACACAAAAAAAACTAAAAGAAATTAAAAGAAAATGTACTTATCATTTTTCACAATACAATTTTAGTGAGTGTAGGTGTTGATCCTATAAGGATTGAAACTATTAATACTAACCGTCTTTCAATTATATATTCAAATGAAATAAACAATTGATTTTAAAATATTAATAAAATTAAAATGAAAAATAAGAGATAATCAATCAAAGTGATAGGCAATAATAAAACAATCAGTTGATAATTACAATCTAGATCTAAAATCCCCATAGAACCTTTTTATATACTTTGACTTAATTTTTTGGACCACTATAAATTCTAAAGTTACAACTATATTTTTTCTCAAGACATATTGTCGCTATCTTTATGTTAATTGTTTGAAATTTCTTTCTAATTGAAACTCCTAATAATGCATTAATTGACTCTGTGAATTTCCTTGATAAGTTTGACTCTAATACAGGAGATTCATATGGTCTTATCTAACTCTCATTATACATACTTTAATTTAATCGTACATATGATCTTTCAATCCTTACATATGAAATTCAATATTAAATCTTTTATGTTGGCTACTTTAACTCAAGACAACGAGTAATCATGAATAAATTCTCAAGAAAACTATAATCCTGAATTAAATCAAAGAATCAATCCAAAATAGTAGGTCTAGGCTTCATCCTAGCTAAATCTATATATCAATTTAGTTTATGTTTGATTAACTTTTTCTATGCATGTCAATTATGAATTACTGCAAGTGCACGGTGTAGTTGTAACTAGTATCGAAAAGTACGGGTCTATCCTACGAAGATGATGAATGCTAGTAGTTACCATTTTCCTATTATCTAGTCTACGAATTTGATTTGGAATTTTAAATAAAGAAAAGAAAACTTAAGCAAATAAAATTAAACAGGTAGCAAGATTGAACAAAGAATTAAGAAATTAATTAGAAAACTATTGATATCGAGAATATTAGTGTCTAAGTTTTGAATCCCTTAATTACCTTTACTTGATTGATCTTTCATTATGCAATTATCTTGTTGATTTATTGGACCATGGAGATTTCTGTGGTATGCTAATAGCTCTCTCAAGTCTAATAACAACTAATCCTAAGGTTTTTAACCGAATTACTCATGTTAAATTTTATCGGGTTGCTTTTCTAATTTGTGAATCTCACTATTAGTTTTGACCTTAATCTAGAGGATTTATGTCATCCTATCTCTAGGGCTACAATTAACTTCTTCTAATTATGGTGGATCTGTTTATACAAGGAATTTTCAATCTCTATGTTATGAAATCAGATTATGATCTAATAATCTAGATCTATTAAAACATAAATTAAACACATAATTAAATCACAATATGTCAATCCAACCAATTGCATTAATAAAAGAATCAAAACATGTTATTACACAAAAATAGGGTTCATCTAGCTTAGAAACTAAAAGAATTTAATTGCACACAATAAAAAATCAAATCAAACATAAACAGAAATGAAAACAAATTGAAAACACTGGGTTCCTAATTATAATTCTCCCTGTTTGTCTTCTATCAAATATTCTTGCAATGTAGAGGTTTGATCTTGTATTCAAATGGACCTTTCGATGATTTCTTCTTGTTTTCCACTTCTCTAACTCAAAACTGCCCCTTATGAATGATCTCTAGCTCTACAATCACCTCTTAATGTCTACTCTCCCCATTTTGCCTCCGAACACGTCTTTTTATAGTAAATTTTATGATTCTGAGAGATGCATGAACTAAGGCATAGCCATGCATCAAATCCTGCATAACTCAAAATCTCTAGAATTCGCAAGTGTATAAGGCATAAGAGAAGTACATTGGCTAATGCATTGCCGTGTTACATTGGCTAATACATGGCCGTGTATCCCTTATGTGCTTCAAATCTTCATTTTGTGCCTTGTTTTCATCCAAATTCTTCTCCTTTAAGACTATAAAGGCAATTATAATGTATAAACACACTTAGAGCAAATTAAGTACCAAATATCCAATAATTGTATAAAATATCAAGAAAAAATACATCAGATATGGGGTATAAATATGATCAATTATGCATCTATCAATGTTAAAGTAAAGAAAACCAATAATATACTCTAAATAAACTAAGATCTAACATATCATTCTCATGGATCTTGAATATTGATATTCTTGGTTAAATCTTGACCAGGCTTATTTCTTTCTCCAAAATAGCTTCCTTTTTTTATGTGTTATTGACTTTTTTGATCTTCCTCTCATCTTCCTATCATCCTTTCTTCCAAGGATTTACCCTTATTCCCTTTTTGAATGGTCTCTAATCCTTTTAGATAGATCCCCCCATCTTTTTTCCTTTATGTCTCTTCCCTTTCTATCTTAAGAAACCTTAAAATTTTGACCAAAGTAAGCCCATATTGGTTTCATGCTTTATTACTTCCTCAACTTCTTTTTCATAACAAAGCATAACCAATATGGGTCATCAACATGAGACTATATTGCACCTATTTTATCTTTGTGCCCCTTTTGTCATGAATCTAAGGGTGCTTTGGAACAAGAGTCTTAAAGACATAAATATAAGTTTGTATTTATGCCATGTTACTGAACCATGTTTAGGGAGTGTTCCTTCATATGGCAAGTTAATGGAGAAGCAAAATGCACTAGGGTGTAATATAAGGCAAACACATGACCACATTTGGATCGTGTTCTTTTATGTGCTAAGTTGTTGAATTGGTAGAATGCACCAATAAGCAGCACGTATAATAGCATGCTACTATATTGGGCTTGGGTTAATAGATATGGGGCCATATTTAACCGATGTTTATCCAATATCACTCTAAAAATTCTCTATCTTATCTCTATCTTGTTTGAATTCATTCTTCCTTTATTGGAAAGCAAAAATAAGGCATGTAAACAAAATACAAGCCACTCTTTATACTTCTTTCATTGAAGATATGCTCATGAATTGGATTTGAACCAATATCTCTAAGCAACTTTCATTTTAGTAGATCGTGATTAGCTCCATCCTCCTCCTCATTATATTCCTTTTATTAAGTACCAAGATCTATAGAAATCATTCAAACATTAGTTAAATTCTCTTAAAATAATAACAAAAGTATATATTAATTAACACTTATCAAATTCTCTCATATTTTAACATTTTCTTATCTTCAAGCAAATCAATCTCATTACTTATAACTTAAATAGATAGAAATTCTAGGAAAGAATTTAATCAATCAATTATGTCAATCAAGTTTCTCCATTATTCATTCAATTGCAAAGTTTATTAAATTTTTTAGGTATTTATCTACTTGCACTGAGTGATAAATTAATTCAATTCACTCCATAATCTTTCAAAATTTAACTCAATTTGCAAAAGTCAACCTAATGTATAAAATAAACATACATGAGATAGATACTTCAACTTTCAAATATTTTCATACCCTTTATTATAAGAAAAAGCAAAACACTAACTTTAAAATAACATATGAGAGCATTTAGAAGATTGTTTGAAAGTCACCTAACTTTTTGACAGGATACTAAACACCTTTCATAAATACTCCTAATTACTCAATTAGCTCACCATTTTAAATGGATATTAACACTACACTCTGACTTCAACCTTTTTACATGCTTTAAATTCAATGGAGTGAATTTATTTAATGGTCACTTATTCAAATCCTTTTCTTTTTCTTTGAGATAACAAAAATTTCTAAAAGGAATTTACATCTTACTCACTCATATGTACAAATTATACAAGATGTATTATAGTGCAAATTAAATATCCATTCTTAAAATTAATGAAGCAAATTGAACTTAACTTAATTATCAAAACTTATAACTATTTTCCTAAACAAATCAAATCATAATAACAATCAATCTTATGAATATTCTAAAAATAATTCCTAGAAATTTTCTTATTACGCTACTTATAATAAAATTAATAAGCATAAAAGCTAACCCCCTCCCCTACTATTTAACTTTTACATTATCTTTAATGTAAATAATATACAAAAACAATAACAAAAATAAAGGAGGTAAAGAGAATTGGTACCCTCGATAATAAAAGAATTATCTACTTATTTAGTGTCATTAATATTAGTCTATGGTCGATGAAATCTAATCTCTACTTTAGGGTAATATTGCCTATATAGCATGTAGGACTCCATCAAGTCTTATCCTAAGTAAGATAATTATAACCTTACGGTGAAAGAGCATCAAAATAAACTTAAACCAATAAGTTTAAACCACTAAAACAAACTAAAACCACTACTAAATATCCAAAAATCTACCAAGTTAAAATAAAAAACACTTAAATATTAGGTTGCCTCTATATAAGTATTTCTTTATGAATCATTTAGTTGGAAATCTCCTCAAGCCCTTTGCTCATCCTAGATCTATGGCCAAAGGCCTACTTTTACCCTCTTTTGTAATTAAGGATTCATCATCTTTCTTTTGTTCTATTCATACTGAGTTGTTTATCTCCCTTTCTGCTCCTTACAAGATATAAGTCTCTTTTTAAGGTAGCTTATTTTGCATGATGACTGATAGTTGTAGGGTGCATGATGTTTTAATAGGCATTTTAATACGTTTTTAGTTGTTAATTAATTGATTCATGTATGTTTAGGTTTAGAATTGTGTTATGTGGGTTAAAGCATACTATTGAGCTTTAATTTTGTGTTTTTGAGGTGCCTTGATGTGTTTATTAGTATTTGAGATCATTGAAGAATGGAAAAGATTTGGAGGAAGCCTGGCGGACGACCCAGGGTTATGATCATGACAAAGACCTTTTCATCACGCCATGATCGTGATAGAGACCAATCCCTAGGCCACAATCGTGGCCTGCTTGACAGCAGACACGGACTGGCTTCTAGGCTCAACTTTTCGAGGGATATTTCAGACTTTTAGGTTTGAGTAACCTAGTTCTTACGATAAATAGAAAAGAATATAAAAGAGAAGAGAAGAAATTGAGGGCCTCCATTTTGCTACATTGAGAAAGATCCAAGGAAGGAGAAGAAAAGGAGAGAAGAGGAGAGAAGAAGAGGGAAGAAGAAGGGTTGCTATTGCTGTTGTCTTCTTGGTCCATCCTGACCCCTTCCAAGTGACATTTTCATTTTATCTTTGTTATTCTTTCTTTTGAATGTATGAGATGGAATTGGGTTTGATGATGATGTTTTAAACTCCTTTAGGAATTTGTTCTTGAATCAATGTTACTGTGATTTCTTTTGATGTTAATACATTGGGTATTATGATTATTTGTTGTATTTGCATGCTTCGATAACAAATTGAGAGAGTGAACCGATAGAAAAATGATTAGATTGGGTAATGAGAGTTAAAAAATCTAATAGATCATGCAAATAATCATATCAGTAATTTATACGAAGAAAGATCTCGTATGAGGACCCGATAGTCTATTAGAGGGATTAAGATCTAATTAGATGTGTGGGGTTGTTGCTAATTGAGAGATTGCAAATTTCATAATTCAATTAGGGTTTATAATTTAGGGTTTAATGATTATAATTCGATAGGGAGTAATCTACCCTTTGAAAATCTAGGATCGATATCGTATTAACTCAAAAGTAATCATGTTAGCATTTGATGATAGGATAAATCCCCCTTCTCATAATCGACTAATCTTCCTTGCGTGATTTTTGATTGTTCATTGATGGTGTTCAATTTTGATTTCTTTGTGTTAATTTTACAATTTCATTTTCAATCAATCCATATTCAATTATTTACTTTTTTAGTTTTTCTTTTAATTTTAATTATCCTTTAGGCCTTAGATAACTTAGAATTCCATTAGTTCACCAACTCCTCGAGGGATTGACACCTCATATACTAAACTCATGACCCATTCACTTGCGATATATTGAGGGATAAGAAATTGTAAAACGTGCCCATTTGATCAAGTTTTTTGCACCGTTATCGGGGAGTTAATAGGATTAGTTTAATTGTTTTAGTCTAAGGAGTTTTCGTCACTATTATGTCTGTGCAATTGCTTGAACATAAGAGTTACTAGGAGTTCAAGTCGAATAGTTGAAACTTTAGAACTTGACATCACTCAGGTAGGGCTAGCAATTCGAAGAGCTAGACGT
Organism: Erythroxylum platyclados; assembly: GCA_027563515.1. Classification (NCBI taxonomy): domain Eukaryota; kingdom Viridiplantae; phylum Streptophyta; class Magnoliopsida; order Malpighiales; family Erythroxylaceae; genus Erythroxylum; species Erythroxylum platyclados. Next base: position 6,241,740 of record JAOQMM010000007.1, read on the forward strand.
GAAGAAGAGAATATTGAAGCAACCATGGCTGAGGAATTTCATCAAGAGTTTCAACAAGGAGGAAACCAAGGGAATCAATCGTGGACCCTCATAGATTTCACGAGACCAGCGTTTAATGTGATCAATTAAGGTGTCGCTAGACCACCTATTCAACCAGTTTCGTTTGAAATAAAACCAGCTTTATTAAAAATGTTGCAAACTAATGTTCAATTTTATGGGCTGACTAATGAGGATCCTAACACTCATATAGTTAATTTCTTAGAAATATGTGATACTTTCCGATATCATGGGATGTTGGAAGATGTCGTTAAGATGAGGCTCTTCCCTTTCACACTAAGGGATAGAGCTAAGGCATGGTATCATTCATTAAGTCTGCGAATGTTACAACTTGGTAACAATCAGTGTGAGCATTCTTAGATAAGTACTTCCCCCTCACAAAGACTATAAAGATAATCAAGGAAATCACAAACTTTCAAGAAAGTGATGGGAAGTCAATTTATGAGGCTTAGGAAAGGTTCAAAGATTTGCAAAGGAGGTGCTATCATCACAACTTACCTAAGGAGTTCCTTTTGCAAACTTTCTATAATGGAATGAACCCACCTACCCGAGACACCATTGATGTAACATTAGGAGGATCTTTAATGAGGAAGATGGTGGATGAAGCGGAAGAGTTGTTGGAGGAAATGACTAGTAACATTTGTCTTGGGATAATGGATAGGATTAGACAACATACAACCCTCTGTGAGCAAAAGGGAGCTTTAGCTGTTGACCCAAGCACTAAAACGCAAGCTAAAATTGATAATTGACCCGATAACTAAATAATATGAAAGCCTCTTCCTCAACTCCTATGAGAGTTATTCAGCAAAGATGCGAGCTGTGTGGATAAGATAAACATGACACCATTGATTGCTTTTTGATGAAAGACCATGAATCGGAAGAAGTTAACTATATGGAAGGGCAATTTGTTCATAGGGGAACAACCCCTACTCAAACACATATAACCCTAAGTGGAAAAGTAAGCCAAACTTCTCTTGGTTGAACAATGTAGGAGGTTAATTCCGACCTTAATGACCACGTGGTTTCCAACAGGAGAAACCAAACTCAATGGACTCTAAGCTAGATAAAATTTTAGAAAAGATTGGGGGCATGGAAGACGCACATAAAAGGCTAGAAGGAAAATTTGAACAAGTAACAAAGAACCATGCTTGCTCCATACACAACTTGGAAGTCCAAATGAGCCAATTAGCATACACGTTGTCGACATGAAGTGTAGGAACCCTTCCAAGCAACATCGAGATGAATCCAAAGGAAAGGATAATGATACTCACCCTGGCTACTAAAGAAAAGCCCAATCAAGTTAAAGATGATGGGGAAGAAGATAGGTAAATGACCAATGACAGTTCCTTGCAAGTTAAATATAACTTGACTGAAATCAAGAAATATCAACCTTCGATTCCATACCCTATTCGCGCAATTAGAAAATCAAAGGAATCTGAATTGAATGACCTTCTGGGTATAATAGAGCAATTAAAAGCATGACTCGCTTTGATGGAATCTATAAAATGGAAGTTAGAGAATGAATTGCTAAGCACAAAGAACTCCATTGAAGTGATAACACTACCACAAAAACGAGGTGATCAACGAGATTTTTACTTCCCATGCACTATTGGTAGTGTTAGAATGGATAGGGCATTTGTGGATCCAGGAGCTAGTATAAGTATGATGCCTTATACCTTGTATAAGAAAATGGAGTTAGGCGGAATAACACCCACTAGGATGCATGTTCAACCAACCGATAGATCATTCCACCATCCTAGAGGTGTAGTCAAGGATGTTCTAGTTAGGGTTGACAAGTTCACTTTTTTCATAGATTTTATAATCTTAGACATATAAGAAGATGTGGAGACACCTATTATCCTAGAGAGACCATTTTTAGCCACCGCCTAGTCTGTCATAGACTTTGATGGGGCGAATTGAATCTGAAAGTGGGAAATGGCAAGGTGTCATTTAAAGTGTCTAATGTTAAAAACAATTCTCTCAAATCTATGGATGCTATAAAGAGCAAAGAATCTTATGAAGAAGTTAAACAAAGTTATACTTGTAAGGACTCATTAGAACAACACAAATCTGACAAAAGGCTCAAAAGAAGAAGAAAACGAAAAAGAAAGGTGGTAAGAAGCATAGCTCGATAGCTCGAGTATAATTCTTGAAAGTTATAGTGACGCTACCATCACATGACCCATTTGAACCACGATGAGCAAACAAAGAACGTTGAGCTAATGACAGTAAACAAAGCAATGCATGGAAGGCAACTTATGATTTTCAATCTTTCATTTTTCATCTTTCGTATTAGATTAGGTTTCCAATTCTGTTTGTGTGTGCTTTTGAAATGAGTTGAACACCTAGAAGAGATCAAGCATAAGTAGGACTTGGGAATTCTTCCTTTTTTCTTTTTCATAATGGATGAGAATGGTTTGGCAAGGAACCAATGAGGTGATGATGCAATTATAAGGTATGGGAGGATTTCATGACTGAAATCAGGAAAAGAAGCAAAAATTGGGAAGAATGCAGAATTTTCCAGGGCCACAATCGTGGCCTGTGATGGGCAAATGGGACACATGTGAATTTTATGCAATTTTCTCCCAATTTTGCCCCTCCTAACCCTCAACCTATATATTTACACTCACTCTCATTTTTCCTACACATCTCATTCTCTAACTCTCTCTAAACTCAAGAAGCCAATTCCCTCTCACTTCTCTCTACAACCATCCTTAAAGTCTCTATCTCTCTCTAACTTCCTCACGTCTCTCATTCTGATGGGACCAAAAATTAAGCAAATGGTCAAGTGCACTCAATTGAAGGGCAAGGTTCAAGTGTCAGGGCATGCACAAAGGAACCGGGCTGTGGAGTACGGAGCACCCTTTTTGGTTTACTTGGAAGAGGAAGGTAAGCGCTTCCAAACCCTTAGTCTAAAAAGAATTATTGACATATTAGATACTATTGGCTTGAGAGAACAGGTTGAAAGTTTAAGGGAAATAATTCATTGGGAAAAATTCGTCGCTTTAGTTACATCATATACGAAGAACTTACCTTAGAATTCTTCACCTCCCTCTAATATGAGCTTAGTGACCCTAAAGATCTATGGTTTCAGTTGTGGGGTCAATTGTATGAGTTGAACTGCGAGATACTATGTGAAATTGGTGGATTCCCGAAATTGACTATAGTAGACCAGCACGATGACTTCCGTACCACAAGCTATTGGATTGAAATGATTAGGTTGGAGAATTTTGACTCTAAAAATGCCCACAATAACATAATTCATAGTCTAGAGCACTTGCTATTACACAAATTTATGTGTCAAACAGTATTTGAAAAAACTGAAACCAACAATTATTCGGTTCAGGAACTTTTCGTATTGTGGTGCATATACCATAGCATCCAATTTTGCACCTCCACCCACATATTTAATGCTATTATTGCTACTCCGAAAAAGAGAAGCAATAATTTGGGCAAGGGGTATTTGGTTACAGCTATTGCGAAGTATTATGGTGTCAATTATGATGGACTAACTATACATCTTCCTGAGTTTCTTAACACTCGTCACCTGACAAGAGCTGAGATCTTGAAGTCCCACAATATGGAACTTCGAGATGTCAACGTAAAATCTCATGTTAAGACCAAGGTGGGACAGGCAGGTCAAGCTCAGTGCCACTGCAAGTAGAGGAGGAATTAACCAGCAAAAAGTCAGGAGAGGAAGAGATAGCTAGATGGGAAAAGGTATTGGAAGCAATTTCAAACACTAATAAAGCTATTGTAGATAGTGCCAAAGTGTTGAAAGAAATCGCGAAGGAGCAACAGAGACAACACTAGGTATGTGAAGCATTCACAAATACTTCACTGCTTAAGGCGTGGAGATTCCACCTCTGACACCATCACTATCACCACCTCAATTGCCATGATAGGTTCTTATGCTCTAACCCTTATCTTTTCATTTATGTCTTTATTTTGTTCTTATGTTTTCGTATAATTTTATTTTGATTCCTACCTTGTATGTTATTTGTCCTTCTCACATTGAGGACAATATGTTGTCCAACTGTGGGGAAGGTTTCGTTATGTGCATTATATGTTTTATTTTGAATGTGAATTTTGCATATTATATGTCAATTTTGTTTAGGTTTACATGATGTGACTCGTGTGAATGTGTCAATATCTAGGACTTAACGAAATTGGTTTAGCTTTAAACATAGTCTTTTAGGTTCCTAAGATTTATTAGCTTGTGAAATTAGTGTCCTAGGTTGCTTTGGTTAAATATGCGTGTTAGTTCGTTCACCCTAGGAATTTTACACATTCATTTATAATTGTAGGTCAATCGAATAAGTAGCATTGTCAGTATCTTTTGATGAGAATGATTTGCTAAAGAAATGAGGCAGGAAAGAAAAAATATATATATAAAAGGGAGTGTGTTTTTGGTTAATAAATAACTATTCTGTTGGCCCTTTTTGAAACAAATCAGGTTATGAATAGAGCTAGTAGCCAGTTGAGAATGTGATCTAGCTAAGTAACTGGACGACATTCATCACAAATGTTTGCCTTCATGTCAAAAGGCTGTAATGACATTCCAACCAAGTCGCTTAATAAAAACATGCCTTAGTTGAGTTACCCAGGGACATTCATCACAAATGTTTGCCTTCGTGTCAAAAGGCTAGGTTCATGCTAATGAAAATTAACAAAAATAGTGCATTGTTTAAGAAATCCTATCGATCTTTGCGATTAGCACGACTTCTTATAAAAGGCTACTTAAGGATAGTTACAATTTTGATTGACTAACTAATTATCAATATGTGTGTGTGAGTGATAACAGTGAATGAATTTGACATCAAGTCTTGATTAGTATGCATATTTAGTCTGAAGTACTTAGACACAGATTTCATAAGTTAATAAGTTAGAATAACTTGAAGGATTGTGTTTGTAATTAAATTTGTTTCGTAAAGTTCAATGCCATTGTATCATTATTGCATATGTGTGTGTTGTTGTTTGGTGTTTTTGTTTTGTTTGTTTTGTTTTTGCTTGAGGACAAGCAAAATTTCAAATGTGGGGATGTTGATAGTTGTAGGTTGTATGAAGTTTTCATAGGCATTTTAGTATGTTTTTAGTTGTTAATTAATTGATTAATGCATTTTAGGTTTAAAATTGTGTTATGTGGGTTAGTGCATGTTATTAAGTTTTACATTTGTGTTTTTGAGGTGCCTTGATGTGTTTGTTAATGTTTAAGATCAGATATCGATGAACAGAGAAGATTTGGAGGAAGCCCGATGGAGGAT
>JAOQMM010000007.1:6247160-6258723 GCA_027563515.1 Erythroxylum platyclados
TTGTGGCGTCCCAAGGTTAGGGTTCTAAGAGACAAGTTCTCTTAGGGTTCTTTCCATTGACCAACATTCTTTCTAGGATTCTAAGAGACAGGTTCTCTTAGGGTTCTTTCCATTGACCAACATTCTTCTAACCACCTTTTCTCTTTGTGTTATGTTTCTATCTTTTCAATTTTGTTTCTTGTGCTTCTATGTATGTTTAATTCTAGTCGTTCCTAAGCATAGCTCCATCTTGTTGAAGGTTCTCTAGGATAAGTTCCTATTGGGTCTCGCATCAGTACTCCTCCTAGGACTTCCTTTCTTCCTCGAACCCTTAATAATAAGATCCAAAACCAACAATCTATGTTGAGTTGACAAGTAAACATTAAGTATCACCTTGCAATCCTTGCAACTAGATCGATCACTCTACCTTATGAGGAAGTGGTCAATTTGAGTTTTTGTGGTCCCTTTCTTAAAATTCACTAGGTGCTCCTCATTTTTCTTGAAAAATAGTTGGTTATCACCAACTTAAATGCTACCATAAAATCCAACAAAATAGTACCACTATCATTCCTTTCACTGTACCCAAAACCCCCCATAAGTCCATAAGTATCTAACTGATGTTACTCTTATATGACCATTAAATTCTCCTCTTAGAATAACTCTCTCATTAGGGGGAATTTGTTGAAGCACACACCACATTTAAAGCAAAACCCTTCACCACATTCTTTAAGGACATATCCTATCATTATTCCTTTTTACTCCCCCAACAAGATGTATAAGTTCCTTGACAACCAAGACACCTACCATATTTTGTCATCTTGAACACCCTGAATACCAAATTTTAAACCTATTAATCTCTTTTGCTTTAGCCCCCATCCACCTTGTCTCCTAGATGCATGCTATATAAATCTTTTACTTACCTAAAGTCTCCACTAATTCTAAAGACTTCCCTGTAAGAGTCTTGATTTTCCAAGAAAATATCCGTAATATGTCAACATCTTTTCTTCTTCTAGACCTAAAACTCACCAAAGGACTAGCCTTTGTTCTATCATCAAAAGTTAAAGCCACCACTCCTATCCTAATGCCCAATACAAGCTAAAAAAGACAAGCATAACGAGCCCCTAAATGACTTTAATAATACTCAAGAAAGGGAACAAAGATTGATATTGAATCTTAAAAAGTGCATCGCAACAAACGGGTGTGAGAATCTCAAGTACACATAACCACATGTCAATCCAAATCAAATGATCCAAAATTGAACCATTAATAGCAACTAGATATCTACAGAATGCTAAAACACGATACTGAATCGTTAAAAATAACTAAAAAATATTAAAAACTATGAACAAAAGAACTTAAAACTTTTAAAGGATCGATGAAGACTGAAAATTGAAATCCCAACACCTAAAAAGCAATGCATCAACCAAGAACAAACACAATCTGAAACCAATCACAAGTACATCTAATAGAGAAGGAAAATTTTTTAGATACTAATTAGTTAGAGAAAAGAAATAACTAAACCGATATGATCTATTAAGATGCCACATAACAACTCTGAATTTTCTTATCGAATTTAGCACCGGTCACTAAAAATGCCTTTCTTGTGGGACTTACTCTGAATAAGCCTTTAGAAATGCAAGATCAAAAGCTCCAACTTTTACTGCCTGTTTAGGTAAGAAATAATCCAAATCTCACAATATCAAAAGTTAGTAAATGCAAAGTGTGTAATAAGATAAAAAATATAAAAATAAAATTAAAAAACCTTAAAACTCAGAGAAATGGAGAATGGGAGGGTGGGACCTTTTCCCTTTCTCCAATGTCTAGAAACAACAAGATGAGAATTGATAGTGTGCAAAGAAGCTTTAGAAAGTTAACGAAAAACAGAGACAATCAATAACACAATGAATCAATTCCTAAATGTTAGTCTCCACTTTAGTTATGTAGATATCGAGTTGGCGTGATCAACTTTTAGTATAGGCGAGCTCTCTGATATTAGTAACGTGTAGTGAATTTTTGAAAGAATTCTATAAAAAGATAGAGAATCTATAAGAAACAGTTTGATCTAGACACAAACTATAGTTGAAAGTCTTACTTGTGTGCAAAATACAAAAACAACACATAGAAACCACAAACAACGCAAACTTATTGAACCTTGAATAGAAACCCACAGAAAGAGAGAAGGAGAGAAAATGAGCAAAAAAAAATCTAGAAAACAAAACTAAGATCACTGTAAATATGGGTAGAGAAATAGATAGAGCAAATACAGTAACTCAGAAGTAGATACAAAATTCTATGGGTTGTTTACTTGAATTATGCTTTGTAAAAAAACTTTCAGGCGACAGTCAACTATCTTCTAACCAGAAAAAACACTGAGTTTGAGCAGTGAATCTCCCGTAACTGATGAAATAACATAAGTGGAGTACTTTGAAAAAAGAGTATAACAAATTTAATTCTTGTAACCGAGGATTAAGTGTTAATATTCTTGAGAAAGATATTAACATCAGATAGGAATTTTCATGGTCTAATAAACTATAGATTAATTTGAGTCATGAAATCATAATTACATAAGAAATCTTAGAGGGATTCAAAGTCTAGGTATCACCGTTTTCCTTGATTGTTTCTTAGTTTAATTAATTGTGTTGACCTATTTTAGTTTTTTTTTTAATTTTGAATTTTATTTATCTTTAATAACATAATGTGCTAGGATAAATAATACAAAGACAATAAGTATTAGTAATTCTAGTCCTCAAAGGATTGATAGTACTTGCTAGTGCTAGCTACAACTACATCGTGCACTTACTGTTTAAAATGATAAAATATACACATATCAAGTTTTTGGCATCTGTATCACGGATTAAAATATTAGGAAAACCTTATTTTTATTAATTTAGTCATTTTTCTTTTTAGGTATTTTTTATTTCTTTTCTTATAACTTTCTTTCTTGATCTTGTGTTTGTGTCTTATTTTTAGAAATTATATAGTCATCATTGTAACTACCAAACATAATGGAAGGATGGAGAGGACAATATTCTCAGGGGTAATCATCCATCAATTATAAAGGCAATATTAACCATTACTTTTGAGTAGGAAATCTTTCACCAGTAGTGGATGGATGCTAATGAAATTGGACAAGTTATCCTCAACCCTCCATTATTCACATTTTTTCATTGTTTTTGCATGTTTACATTAAGGACAATGTATAACTTAAGTATGTGGGAAGGACTTAGTAGTCAAGCTTATCAATTTTGTTATAATTAGCTTAATAATGAATAAGTTGGGGTAAAAAGGAAGTTGATTAAGATGGTTCATTATAAGTTTAGTTGCAACAGTGATTTTATTTGTTTAGGCAAATAGTTATATGTTTTGATAATAAAGTTGATTTCAATTTAGATTATTAATGTTAAGCATGGATAATTTATTTACATTATAATACTTTATGTAAAATTTGTACAGGCATTAAGTAAAATATGGATTATTTTAAAGCATTTTTATTACCCCACTAATAAAAATATAAAAATTAGTTTGTGAATAAATGCACATAAATAATTTCACTTTGTTGACTTTGTACCAAAAAAGGTCAAAGTTAAAGAGAGGTGCTAATAGTCATTTAAGATAGTGACCTAGTTGAGTAACTGGGGGTATTTATGACAAGGTTGTTTACTATCATGTCAAAAGACTAGGTGACTTCGCAAACAAGCTTCTAAATGGTTTAAAATGTTCAAATTTAGTGTTTTTTTTAATAAAGGGTATGAAAGTGTTTAAAGGTATTAGTATTTTTCTTATGTATGTTCACTTTATGCATTAAATGGAATGGTGAGAATTAAGTTGAAATTTGAAAAATTATGGATTGAATTGCATTAATTTATAATTTGATACAAGTAAATAAATGCTTAACATTTCGATAAACTTTAAAATTGATTAAATAATGGAGAATTTTGATGGATAATGGAGAATCTTGATGGATATCCATTTTCTTTAATTTTTTTCTAGAGTTGTTTCTTATGAAGTTGAGAGTAATGAAATTGATTTGCTTGATGACAAGCAAATGCTTAAGTATTGGGGAGTTTGATAAATGCTAAATAGACTGTATCTATAATCCCATATTTAATGCATTTTGTTTGTTTATTCGAAATTTTCTTATTGTTTATAGTGCATATTTTTGTTTCTATTATGTTTTTAGGTCTTAATAGCCTTCGCAGAGAAAAAGGAGAATAATTAGGGAAAATTGGGACAGAAAATGGAAACAATGAATGATATTTTCTTAATTGTTGATACATTTAATCCTTGACATTTAGTTATTAATGCTTTAAAATGCTTAACACTCACTTTAGTTTATATTTGATTTTAGGTACAATTTAAAAGCATAATAGCTAAAGTGAGCTAAAAGCATACTCGTTGAGCCATCTTCTTGAGATTCACACTCAGTTGGCTTCATGGGGCAAGAAGGAGAAGGGTTAGAATGAAGAGGAGACAAGAAAATACCAAAAGGAATGAAGATATGCAAGATCATGGCCATGAGATGTGTCTCATGACCATAACAAATCGGTCATGGTTGTGAGACCTATTTCATGCCCATCACAAAATTGGACTCAAACTCATGGGCGTCACACACCAAGTCACGCCTATGAACTTGCCACCTATCCCTCCTGTAACCTAGTTTTTTACTATAAAAGCATTGTTTTGTGATGACGGAAAGAAGACTTGATCATACGCGATTTTCTTCATTTCTTCTTCGATTTTTGACATCTCCATAGGCAATTCATGGCTCTTTGTTGGAGATTGATGGAGAAGATGGAGGGCTAACCTTTCCAACGCCAGTTCAAAGGTGAAGTCAATGCCAAGGAACACATTTAAGCATATCATCTTTTTTTTTATGAGAACTCATTGCTAGGACTTTGAATGCGATATGTAATAGTGGCGTTTGAATTCGTTTGTGGCAACTAATGGTATTATATCAATAGGGATAATGTAACCTAGGTTAAATAATCTAAGCTTGTGTGATTATTTGCTTAGATTGGTCTGTTTTTCTCACTCGTAAGGCAGAGGTCCGATTAAACTTAGAGAGCTTATTGTAGGTTATCTGATAGTTATGGTTAATTAACGAGCTCTTCTTGATTAACTACTACCTAAGGAAAAGTCGGAATTAACAGAGCTTGTTGTTAATTCATGATTAATAGTCTAGATATGATGATGTTGACGGATTTGGATTGATGATAATGTTCTAAATTTTGTTCAGGGATTTAAACTTGATTCAATGTCAATCTAGTTGTTTTTGTGTTAATTCATTTAGGTGTTGTGATTATTTGTTATAACTTCATGCTTCAGTAATAAATTGAGAGAGTGAACAAAATACAAAATGATTGGTTGGTTAATGAGAGTTAATTGACCTAATAGATCACGCAAATAATCAAATCGATAATTATAGGGAGAGAGATCTCATGTGAGGACTCGATTGTTTAATAGAATGCTTAAAATCTGATTAGGTTGTAGACTGATTGTTAATCGAGAGATTACATGTTCGGTAATGTAACTTAATTAGAGTTTATTAATTAGGACTTAGTGATTATAACTCAAGAGAGAGCAATCCACCCTTTGATAGTCTATAACTGACACCACATTAACACAAAAGTGATTAGGCTAACATTAATGATAGGATAAATCCCTTTCTCACAATTTTGGTAATTTTTCTTATGTGATTTCCCATTTTGAATTTGGTGCTACTCAATATTCGATTTCATTTTTGTTAATTTTACAAATTAATTTTCTGTCAATCATCTTCACGTATTTACTTTTCTATTCATTTTTATTTTTATTTCAATAATTCTTTAGGCCTTAGATAACTTAGAATTAGATTAGTTTGAAAACTCATCGAGGGATCGAAACCTCACATTGTACACCCACGACCTGTGCGCTTGCAATATATTGAGGGTTGTAAATAGATTAAAACTTGCCTTAACAAATGGATAGGAATAGACAATATACGACCCTCCATGAGCAAAAGGGAGCTTTAGCTGTTGACCCAATCACTGAGTGTAAGCTAAGATTGATAATTTAACCCAACAGCTAAATAATATGAAAGTCTCTTCTTTAGCTCCTGTGAAAGCTATTCGGCAAAGTTGCGAGCTGTATGGACAAGATAAGCATGACACCATTGATTGGTTTTTGATGAAAGACCACGAATTGGAACAAGTTAAATGTGTGGGAGCATAATTTGGTTGAGGAGGGGGGAACAACCCCTACTCAAACACATGTAACCCTAGGTGGAAAAATCACCCAAACTTCTCTTACTTGAACAATAAAGGAGGTCAATTCTGACCTCAAGGACTACCTAGTTTCCAATAAGAGAAACCAAACTCAATGGACTCTAAGCTAGATAAAATTTTAGAAAAGATTAGGGGTATGGAAGATGCTCACAAAAGGCGATAAGGAAAAGTTGAACAAGTAACAAAGAACCACGCCTCCTTCATACACAACTTGGAAGTGTAAATGAACCAATTAGCAGGCGTGTTGTCGACACGAAGTGCGGGAACCCTTCCTAGCAATGCCAAGACGAATCTGAAGGAAAGGATAATGGTACTCACCCAGGCTGCTGAAGAAAAGCCTAATCAAGTTGAAGACGATGGGGAAGAAGACAAGCAAAAGACCAATGAAAGTTCCTTGCAATTTAAATATAACCTGACTGGAATAAAGAAATATCAACTTTCGATTCCATACCCTATTCACGCAATGAGGAAATTAAAGTAAGCTGAACTGAATGAAGTTCTGGATATAATAGAACAATTAAAAGCGAGACTCGCTTTGACAGAATCTATAAAAGGAAAGTTGTAGAATGAATTGCTAAGCACAAAGAACTCCATTAAAGTGATAACACTACCTCAAAAGTGATATGATCTGGTAGAGTTTTACATCCCATGCACTATTGGTAGTGTTAGAATGAATAAGGCAATTGCGGATCTAGGAGCTAGTATAACTATGATACCTTATACCTTGTATAAGAAAATGGAGTTAGGCGAAATAACACCCATTAGGATGCGTGTTCAAACAACTGATAGATCAATCCACCGTCCTAGAGGCGTAGTTAGGGATGTTCTGGTTAGGGTCGACAAGTTCACTTTTCAAACAAATTTTATAATCTTAGACATAGAAGAGGATGTGGAGACACCTATTATCCTAGGGAGACCATTTTTAGCCACTGCCCGGTAGGTCATAGACGTTGATGGGGGTGAACTGACAATGAGAGTAGGGGATGACAAGGTGTCATTTAAAGTGTCTAATGTTAAAAACAATTCTCTCAAATCTGTGGATGCTATAAAGCGCAATGAATCTGTTGAAGAATTCAAGTAAGGTTACACTTATAAGGACTCATTAGGATAACCATAAATAAGGAAAAAGACTCGAACGAAGAAGAAAACGAAAAAGGAAGGTGGTAAGAAGCATAGTCTGATAGCTCGAGTATAATTCATGAAAGTTGTGGTGGCGTTACCATTACATGAACCATTTGAACCATCATGAGCAAACAAAGAACGTCGAGCTAGCGATAGTAAACAAAGCACTTCATGGGAGGCAACCTATGATTTTCAATCTTTAGTTGTTCATCTTTCGTATTAGATTAGGTTTGCAATTTTGTTTATGTGTGCTTTTAAAATGAGTAGAATACCTGGAAGAGATCAAGCATAAGTAGGACCTTGGAATTCTTACTTTTCTCTTTTTCATAATGGATGGGAATGGTTTGGCAAGGGAAACAATAAGGTGATGATGCAATTATAAGGTATTGAAGGACTTCGAGAGTGAAACGAGGAAAAGAAGCAAAAAATCGGGAGGAATGCAGCCACGATCGTGGCTTGCGATGGGGCAAGTCAGGAACAAGCAAATTTCTACAAATTTCTCCCAATTTTACCCCTCTTACCCCCTCCTAACTTATATATTTACATTCACCCTCATTTTTCCTACACATCTCATTCTCTAACTCTCTCTCTAAAGTCAAGAAGCCAATTACCTCTCACTTCTCTCTACAGCCATCCTTAAGGTCTTTATTTCTCTCTAAATTCCACATACCTCTCATTCCAATGGGACCACGTATTAAGCAAACGGTCAAGCCATCTTAACCAAAGGGCAAGGTCCAAGTATCGGGTCATGGATAAAGGAATTAGGCTACAGAGTACGGAGCACCGTTTCTGATTTACTCAGAAGAGGAAGGTAAACGCTTCCAAACCCTTAGTCTAAAAAGAATTATTATGCCTCGATATTTGGATTTTGACATATTAGAAACTATTGGTTTGAGAAAATGGGTTGAAAGTTTAGGGGGAAGAATTCATTGGGAAAATTGCGTGCTCTTTAATTATGTCATATATGAAGAATTTACCCTAGAATTCTTCACCTTCTTCCAATATGAGTTTAGTAACCCTAAGGATCTATGGTTTTGATTGTGGTGTTAACCGTATGAGTTAAACTACGAGACATTGTGTGAAATTATTGGGTTCCCTGAATTGACCATAGTAAACCAGTACGATGACTTCCAAGCCACACGCTATTGCATTGAACTGACTAGGTTGGAGAATTTTGACTCCAAAAATGCCCACAATAACATAATTCATAGTCCCGAGCACTTGCTATTAGACAATTTTATGTGTCAAACATTGTTTGACAAAATAGAAACCAACAAGTGTTCGATCAAAGAACTTTTCCTATTGTGGTGCATGGACCATAGCGTCCAAGTTTGCACCTCCACTCACATCTTTAACGTTATTATTGCTACTCCAAAAAAGAGAAGCAATAATCTAAGAATGGGGTATTTGGTTACAACTATTGCGGAGTATTATGGTGTCAATTGTGATGAAATAATTGTACTTCTTCTTGAGTTTCTTAAAACTTGTCACCTGACAAGAGCTGAGATCTTGAAGTCCCACAATATGGAACTTCGAGACATCAACGCAAAATCTCATGTTAAGACTAGGACGGGACAGGCTAGTTTGAGCTCGGCACCACTGCAAGATGTGGAGGAATCAACCAACCAAGAGTTAGAAGAGGAAGAGACGGTTGGATGGGAGAAGGTAATGGAAGCCATTTTAAACACTAATAAAGCTATTGCAAATAATGACAAGGTGTTGAAGGAAATTAGGTAGGAGCAACGGAGACAACGTCGAGATATATGCAACATTCACAAATACTTTGCTGCTCAAGGTGTGGAGATTCCACCTCTAACACCATCATCATCACCACCTCAATCGCCATGATAGGTTCTTATGCTCTAACCTTTATGTTTTCATTTCTGTCTTTATTTTGTTCATATGTTTTCATATTAGTTTATTTTGATTCTCACTTTGTATATTATTGTCCTTCTCTCATTGAGGATAATGCGTTGTCCAAGTGTGGGGAGGGTTGCGTTATGTGCATTATATGTTTTATTTTGACTGTGAATTTTGCATATTATATGTTTGTTTTGTTTAGGTTTGCATGATGTGACTTGTGTGAATGTGTCAATAGCTAGGACTTAACAGAATCAATTTAGCTTTGAACATAGTCTTTTAGGTTGCTAAGATTTATTAGCTTGTGAAATTAGAGTTCTAGGTTGCTTTGGTTAAATATGCATGTTAACTAGGATATGATGTTATTTCGTTCACCCTAGGAATTTGACACATTCATTTATAATTTTATGTCAATCGAGTAAGTAGCATCGTTAGTATCTTTTCATGAGAATGATTAGCTAAAGAAATGAGGTCGGCAAGAAAATATAAAATAAAAAAATGTGTATTTTTGTTTAATAAATAACTATTCCGCTAGCCCTTTTTGAAACAAATCGAGTTATAAATAAAGCTAGTAGCTAGATGAGAATGTGATCTAGCTGAGTAACCGAGGGACATTCATAAAAAATGTTTACCTTCGTGTCAAAAGGCTATAATAACATTCCAACCAAGCCATTTAATAAAAACATGACCTCGTTGAGTCACCAGGGGACATTTATCACAATTATTTGCCTTCTCTTCAAAAGGCTAGGTTCATGTTAATGAAAATTAACAAAAATAGTGCTTTGTTTAATAAATCTGACCGATCTTTGTGAATAGCTTAAATTTTCATGAAAAGCTACTTAGGGATAGTTACAATTTTAATTGACTGAATAATTATCAATATGTGTGTGCAAGTGATGGTGGTGAATGAATTTGATATTAAGGTCTTAATTAGTATGCATCTTTAGTCTGAAGTGCCTAGACATAGATTTCATAGGTTAATAAGTTAGAAAAATTTGAAGGATTGTGTTTGTAGTTAAATTTATTTCGTAAAGTTCAATGCCATTGTACCATTATTGCATACATGTGTGTTATGGTTTTGTGTGTTTGTGTTTTGATTGTTTTGTTTTTGCTTGAGGACAAGCAAAAGTTCAAGTGTGGGGATGTGATATTTGTAGGTTGCATGATGTTTTAATAGGCATTTTAGTATGTTTTTTAGTTGTTAATTAATTGATTTGTGCATGTTTAGGCTTACAATTGTGTTAGTTGGTTAGATATTTGTGTTTTGGTGTTATGTGGGTTAGAGCATGCTATAGAGCTTTAATTTAGTGTATTTGAGGTGCCTTGATGTATTTGTTAGTGTTTGAGAGCAGATATTAAAGAATGGAGGAGATTTGGAGGAAGCCTGGAGAAGACCCAAGGCCACGATATAGGCCATGATCGTGACAAAAACATTTATGTGGTGCCATGATCGTGGCCTGATTTTCCACGATCGTGACAGAGAGAATTTTAATAGGTCACAATCATAGCCTGTGAGATAGCAGATGTAGACTGGCTTCTAAAACTCAACTTTTTGTGGACATTTCGGACTTTTTGGGCCCAGATAAAACCTAGTTTTTACCCTAAACAGAAAAGACTAAAGAAAAAAAAAATAGAACCCTAATTTTCATGTGCCTCCATTTGCTACATTAGGAAAGATCCAAGGAAGAAGAAGAAGAGGAGAGAAGAAGAGAAAGAAGAAGGTGGAGCTTCAGCTGCTTCAACCTCTAATCCTCCAAGTTATTTTTTTCTGTCCATAATTTATTTCATGTATTTGATGTATGAGATGGGATCGATGATGATGAAGCTTGCTCTAAAGATGTTCTAACTTCTTGTAGGGATTTATACTTACTTTAATGCTAATCTAGTTGCTTTTGTTGTTAATGATGATAGTTGTTATGATTATTTGTTGTATATGAATGCTTTGATAACAAATCAAGAGAGTGAACTAATAGTAAAATGATTAGATTGGGTAATGAGAGTTAAACAATCTAATAGATCATGTCAATAATCAAATCAGTAATTTATGCAAAAAGAGATCTCGTGTGAGGACTCGATAGTCTATTAGAGGACTTAAGATCTAATTGGATGTGTGGGTTTTTTATTAACTGAGAGATTACAAATTCCATAATTCAATTAGGTTTTAGAATTTATTGTTTAATGATTATAACTCGAGAGAGAGTAGTCCACCCTTCGAAAGTCTAGAACTAACACCACATTAACTCAAAAGTGACTAAGTTAGCATTAATGATAGGATAAATCCCGTTATGATTTTTCTTCTTTTAATCACAGAATTCATATAAATTAAGGGTATAATAAGT
>JAOQMM010000007.1:6329319-6349487 GCA_027563515.1 Erythroxylum platyclados
AGAAGCTGTTAGTTGAAATTTTAAAACTTTCTTTGAACTAATTTTCTAGTCTCGTCAACTCCTTTTTGATTGTTTTTGGTTTCATGAAAAGGTTTGGAAGTGGAAGAATGAATATGGGGGTACCATACTGAATCAACTGCGTCGCTTGGGTGCCTCTCTTGATTGGTCACGGGAGGTAAACTTCAATATCTCTGCTTGAAATAAATTTACTTTGACTTTGTGTTTGGACTTAATTATTCCTTCCCCACCCCACCCTTCTCCATGCTGTTTCTTTTCCTTTCCTTTCACAGTGTTTTACAATGGATGAGAAGCGATCCAAGGCTGTTATAGAGGAATTTGTTCGGCTATACAAAGAAGGTCTCATCTATAGGTAAATTGATTGTTCTGTTGCAATTTTCGTTCATTTTAATAGAATTGTTGTTCTTTTCTCCGAATATTCATCCATGTGATTAAGCTGGATCCAAATGGAAGATGGATAATCTGTATGACTCTTGATGACTTCAAAATTTGACTTTGGATCATGGACCAAGATATACTAGCATTTTGTCTTCAACTAAGAAAATTTTAGAGTTGTTGGGTAGATTTTCTTGTTCTTTTATTTTTAATTTCAAGCTATCTGTTCTTTAGGCCAAGAACAAAAATTAGTTTAAATAATTTAGCCTGCCAATTTTCAAACTAATTCTTTAACCAAAACTCCTGTTCAATGATTACTCTGATCTCCAAGAGCATAAAAAATTTACATCTCTTCATCTTTCTTTTGACATCAAAAGTCACGTATATCTTTCTAGCACCATCCTCATGCACCTGTGTCGTTATAGTTGGCTCTGAATTGTAAACTTACCTCTTCATGATGGTGCTATTGCTTCAAACTTCTTATCTAGATCTATGCTGGGATGCACCCTGACTCCTTTGGCTGGATTTTGTTAAGATTTGAAATAGACATCCTGTTAAAGATTTGGGGTGTATAAATAGGAAACCTCAGCACTGACAATGAAAGAAGAGGCAACATAGGATGGTTGGTGTGCTGGACAAATAAAGACGAGTTATGTGTCAGAGAATGTGGGGTGTGACGTCCTATAAGCTGCATGGTAGAGGGATAAGAACACTATATAAATGGATGGGGGGAGAGGGGAGTTGGGAATAAATTAGGATAGACTTGGAAATTGCCCATGGAATCTAAGTGAAGACATCAAATTGGTCTTCTCAGAAACACCCAACATTTTCAGAATGTTTCTGTTTTTTATCAAGAACACAAACAATTTGACACATCTCCTTTGCTTGGAATTCAAATAGAAAGAAGCCTGCTATGGAGCAGAATACGTATTTTAGCATTATTTTTTGTGCTGTATAGACCTATAACTATTGTTTGCACATTTTGCTGGTTGAATTTTTTTGTAGTTTTTCATAATATATTCTGCAGGGATCTTCGACTTGTGAACTGGGATTGCACCCTTCTTACAGCTATATCAGATATAGAGGTGAGATGTTTCTTTACATGATGGAGCTTAGCTGTTTTCTAAGGTTAACTAGTCATTTGATGTGTTAATTATATGGTGTACAGGTGGATTATATGGACATAAAGGAGAAAACCAAACTTAAGGTTCCTGGTTATGAGAAGCCAGTAGAATTTGGCGTTCTAACTTCATTTGCTTACCCTCTTGAAGGGGGGCTTGGTGAAATTGTTGTTGCCACTACTAGGGTTGAAACAATGCTTGGTGATACTGCTGTAGCTATACATCCTGATGACCAGCGGTACACTCATCTGCATGGAAAATATGCAGTCCATCCATTTAATGGAAGAAAACTTCCAATAATTTGTGATTCTATACTTGTTGACCCCAGCTTTGGAACTGGTGCTGTTAAGGTATTTGTGTACTTCTAGAACTTATAAGGTTAAAGATGTATCTATTGCTCTGTTCAATATTCATGGCTTGTGTGTTCTACAGATCACTCCAGCTCATGACCCAAATGATTTTGAAGTTGGGAAACGACACAATCTGGAATTTATTAATATTTTCTCAGATGACGGTAAAATAAATAGAAATGGTGGCTCAGAATTTACTGGAATGCCACGTTTTAAGGCCCGTGAAGCACTGACAGAAGCATTGCAGAAAAAGGTACTGATGTTATGTCTATATACACGGACCTTTACTATGAACCTGGGTAAACTTGGTCTCTGCTACTCTTTAATACTTTTGATAACTTTGTGATCAATCTCTCCCATGTAGGGATTGTATAGAGGAGCTAAAAACAATGAAATGCGCCTCGGTCTATGTTCAAGGAGCAATGAAGTTGTGGAGCCAATGATAAAGCCACAGTGGTTTGTTGACTGTGGTAGTATGGCAAAGCAGGCACTTGATGCAGCAACAGCTGATGAAATTCCTCGACTTGAGTTCATTCCTAAGCAATATCTAGCTGAATGGAAAAGGTTAGGTTCTGTAATTAATTCATACTCTGTACTTTTGTATCAATAAATAGCTAATACCCCATGGAAATTCTTTTTTGTTTTTGCGGGATATTGTGATATGTTGTGATTACTTTGTCTTTTAGCAGAAATGGGATGCATCTTAGAGGTTCCTAGTTTATATAATACTATTTGTATTGTGTAATAATATTTTGTGTTGGGCACTTCCAAATGGAATTGTCAAATATCCCTTAATATATTTTAATATTTAAAAAAATGGAACCCTGCAGGTGGCTTGAAAATATTCGTGATTGGTGCATCTCAAGGCAGCTTTGGTGGGGTCATCGTATTCCAGCATGGTATGTTACACTTGAAGATGATGAACTAAAGGAATTTGGTGCCTACAGTGATCATTGGGTTGTTGGCAAAGATGAGGAGGTGGCTAGAGCTGAGGCTAGTTTGAAATATGCTGGAAAGCATTTCAAGTTACATCAAGATCCTGATGTACTTGACACATGGTTTTCTTCTGGTCTATTTCCATTATCTGTGTTGGGATGGCCAGATGATACAGATGATTTGAAAGCATTTTATCCGACATCAGTACTTGAAACTGGGCATGACATTTTGTTTTTCTGGGTTGCTCGAATGGTAATGCTAGGAATGAAATTGGGAGGCGATGTTCCATTTAGGAAGGTGAATAATCACTATCCTAAAATTGCAGTTGCAGAGCCAAGATATTGTTAGCTGCAAATAATATGTTACTTATTAATCATATGCTGTTTGCTTTGTTAACTTTAGGTCTATCTACATCCAATGATTCGTGATGCTCACGGACGAAAGATGTCAAAATCCTTGGGAAATGTTATTGACCCGCTTGAAGTGATTAATGGGATAAGTCTTGAAGGTCTGCACAAGAGGCTTGAGGATGGAAACTTGGATCCAAATGAACTTCTTGTTGCTAAACAAGGACAAAAGAAAGATTTCCCAGATGGTATAGCTGAATGTGGCACCGATGCTCTCCGATTTGCCCTTATTACCTATACAGCTCAGGTTTAAACTTCAGTTGTCAATTTGTTCGTGGTTTAGATTTGATGACCTAAAACTTGTTTTCTACTTTTACATCTCCTAAATAGCCTTTTTCCGTAATCTCTACAGTCAGACAAAATAAATTTGGATATCAAAAGAGTTGTTGGGTATCGACAATGGTGCAACAAACTCTGGAATGCTGTACGTTTTGCTATGACCAAACTTGAAGTGAATTATATCCCTCCATCAAAAATCTTTCCAGAAACAATGCTTTTTAGCTGCAAATGGATATTGTCAGTACTTAATAAGGCTATATCCAAAATTGTGTCAGCAATGAACTCATACGAGTTCTCAGATGCTGCCAGCACAGTTTATTCATGGTGGCAGTATCAGTTTTGTGATGTGTTCATTGAAGCAATCAAACCATATTTTGCTAGTGACAACCAGTTATTTTCCTTCGAGAGAAGTTGCGCAAAAGATACTCTTTGGGTATGTTTGGACATTGGCCTACGACTACTTCATCCATTTATGCCATTTGTCACTGAGGAATTATGGCAACGCCTTCCTTCAGCTGAGGCACATATGGAGAAAGAGTCAATTATGATCACTGAGTATCCTTCAACTGTAGAAGTAAGTTCTAGCCTCACAATTGGTAGGAAGATAGTTTTTATATTTTTAATATATTGTTTTGTGCTAGCTTTCATTTGTCTCAAGGGATTCATTCAGTCAACTTATTTTGCATCCTGAGTGTTTCTAAGTATTGTAGTTGTTAAGGTTGATGATGATAAAGCTGGATATTTCTTATTAATGTTATCTCATTGCACTCTGCAGACCTGGACGAATGAACGAATAGAATATGAAATGGACATTGTTGTGTCTACTGTGAAATGTTTAAGGTCTCTGCGGGCTGAGGTGCTGGGGAAACAAAAGAATGTAAAGTAAGTACTGCAGATGGATTTTGTCTGGAAATTGTGTTATTTTCTGATTCTATTTTGTCTCTAAGTAAATCATTAATTTGCTGCTCTTGCAATTCAAAGTTGGTTTTCTTGCTATTTTGTACATGGTAGACGTGCATTAATTTCCTATTACGTACTAGGTACTTAGAGACAAGCTTGTGTTTTTTGCGGGTACGAGCATAAATGCATTATACTCCTTGATATTTCCTATATTGCACCATTGTTAGGCATCATGTTTTACTCTGAGAAAGATATTAAAGGATCTGTTAGCTTTCCAAAATGTCAGTTTTAAACTGTATTTGAAAGTAGAAAGAATGCAAAGGTATGTTGGTAGAAAGTAAGAACTATTGGAGAGGGAGTATTTATGAATGGAAGAGTGTATTTCTTATGCGGTCCTGTATTCATCTACCCCTTTTATTTGGGATTTAAGTAATTGATATTTAATGGGTAACAACTCACATTGCCCAGACTACCAGCTTTTGCTTTTTGCCTGACTGAAGAAGCAGCGGAAGTTATTAAAAGTCATGAACTGGAGATCCCAAGGATTTGATTTCTTGTTCATTAATTGATGTCGAGAAACATGCATATTGATTTACTGTTGTAAGCAGTGCACACTAAAGCTGCTTTCTGATTCTACTTTGATTACTGCAGGGAAATCCATTGCTCAAAAAGAAGACGATCAAAGAGATGATAGATCCTCTGTTGGAGCAAAATTTTGATAAGGCAGAAGTGGACAGAATGATGTATGCAGCCAGTTTATGTCTATCACCAAATCCGGAAAGAAGACCAAGGATGTCTAAGGTTACTATCTATCTTAAACTCTATTAGGACTCGTATAAGTGGCTCTCATAATTGAATGATACAGGTCCTTAAAATATTGGAAGGAGACATGCCCATTGAATATCCTTCCAATAATAGAAAGCGTGGTTCTGATAGTCCAAGGCTGTCTGTGAACAACCTCTACCATAGTAAAACTGTAAACAGAACCAGTGGACTAAGCAGCACACCGAAGACATCGTCACCCTCCAATGAGCATTAAGTGACAACAAGAGGCATTCCTTCCCATCGAGCTGATGTTGATGTGAGCGGCGAATATCGGTCGTATTTGCAAGGTTCACTCACAAAGTTTTTCCGTAGTTTGGATACTCATTGAGGCACATGCATAAGAAAATTCAATACATTCATGTGTCGTCTGAGCATCAATATCTGGCCTCCTTTTAACAGAATGATCTTTCCTTATGTAAACAACGCATAATGATCATAACGTTTTCGAGTTGTGACAATCCACCTCTAAATGTCTGTTTTATAGTCTTTGCAAATATTCATTTTGAGGG
This sequence comes from Erythroxylum platyclados, assembly GCA_027563515.1. NCBI lineage: Eukaryota > Viridiplantae > Streptophyta > Magnoliopsida > Malpighiales > Erythroxylaceae > Erythroxylum > Erythroxylum platyclados. Next base: position 6,335,040 of record JAOQMM010000007.1, read on the forward strand.
CATAAGTGAGTGGCATATCTTTGCCTCGATAACAACAAGGAAGTTTTGTTCTTCCAGTAATTAGTAGCGACATCTCACTAAGCTTAAATCGATCGCTGCTGAAAACTTCTATGTAGTCCATTAATGACATCTTAAGATTGTTATGGCCATGGAGCACATGAAATTATCATAATCAGATCAATAGAGAAAAAACAAAACAGGATATCAAATGTGATGTGTATCTACGCCGTGTGCAAAGAACTTGAATGAGAGAGAAACTGAATAACAAGATCAATTTCTGCAGTCAATAATTCGAAGCTTGTCAAAAACAGAAGAACCAGACACAAACTATAACTAAAAATGGGACGGACCATGTAGCCTCAAAACAGCACCAAGGAAGATGGAAGGGACACTAAAACACTTCATAGTCCTACTCCAGCAATCAACAGACGTCAATTCTACATTCCTTTTAGCAAAAGACACTCAAGCCGTTGAAACCCAGAATGAGATTACACTGTTTAACTAATTATCAGCGTCACCTGGAAGTTGGAATCTAACCCTAAACTTTCGAGTTTTGGCGAATCTGTTCTGTTTCAGACAAGGCTTCAACTTCTGGTCTCCATGCTGTTCCTCACGAAATTGAGCTTCAGGACAAGAGGTGCCATTTAATGAAACCAAAGCTCTTGGCTTGTGAAATGAACTGATAGGTTTTTGCTGCTTAGAACCCTGGCAAGACTTGTACCTATTTTTACACTTTAACGAAGGAAAAGTTGAGCGCGGTTTCTCTGTAGTATCTTGAGAAGACTGTAGACTCCTCTGTTCAAACCCTGAGTTGATAAAGGGATCATTTCTACCAAGATGAGGATGGTGATCTTGATCACTTTTTCTGGGCAGACAATTTAGTAACAAATAACCTTCTTGAATTTCAAACTTGAAATCTATTTTACGTCGTGTTTGATCAGACTCTTCATAATCAGAATCACTCTCCATTAATAATTGTCTGAAGTATTGCGGAGAACTCTTAAAATATAACTCTGTTGAATCTCCTTCCTCGTGTTTCAGGGCCAAAGTCGTAGATGTTAACTGGTCCTGAAACCTGCTTCTTTGACTTAAACGGTGCACTGTATGGTAAGGAACGACGTAGAAAACATTACCAGGCTTTAAAATGGACTCAGGTCGAACAACAATCCAAGGATACCTGAAAAAATCTGAACGAGTAACGCAATGTCGAGGTTTCCGACGCATGACCTCTGCTGCAGTTATGGGATTCTCATGAATCTCTACAAAGTGTCCGGGGTATACCAACTTCAGAACTCCCCGGTCGCTGATGTCTGCATCCATAGTCTCAAATTTCGATCGCTGACGACCTACAGTAATCAGGGGAGTCAAAGGCAAGCACTTCTGTTGTAATATGTGGATAATTAGTAGACATCGGCAATCACACTCTTTCTATTTAACGTTAAATCAAACATTGGAGTTATCACTCTATGGTAATACAGCGTTGGAAAATTAAGAGGTGCAAGGGATATCAGAAAAACTGTGGAAAACTAAGGGCTACAAGAACTATGTTCCGTTGCTTTGATGCTATCCCACAGAAATCTGAAATCTTGGTTGTAATACATCTCTTGTAAATGTTCATGTAAATGCTAGTATATATAAATTGCTCCACAAATTCACCCATAATTTCAAATATTTCTTTTTTATAGAGTCGTATCATCAAAACAAAGAGCACATGTTTATAAACTCTGTGAGCGTCTGGAGAAACACCGTGAGCATGAGCATGAACGAAACATTGTGAGCGAAACACCTTGAGTGAGTGAGAGAGACGAGAGCGTAACACCGTGAGCGAAACACCATTGTGAGGACCTCCATGTTTCACTATAGATTAATTATGTGAACATTATCTAGATGAGAAGGAGGCTGGCGATTAGAGGGAGACTACGTTCAGTTGGCGACTTTATCCTAACCTGAAGATCCTGCTTCTTGCTCAGATTTTTTGGTGTTCTGGTCTTTAGTGCCTCGAGCTATACTCTCTTTTACTCCTAGAAACTTCTTAAACTCGCTGCTAAGTTGGTTCTTCTCTCTTCCTGTTTGCTTCTTGTGTCTACACCACTCTCCTGCCTCTTCTTTTCGTTTATCTTCACATCTTCTACTTCGTTTCCCTCCTTTCTTGCTTCTCATTCAAGAACTGGTTACTTTGACTTTTTGTCCTTCAGTCCTCATTTTTAACCAGCAGAATTCGTCCTCTTCTTCTTTTCCAAAGCTTCCTTCTTCCTCTTCCAATCCTCCTGCCTTTTTACCACTTGCACCCTCTTAAAATGCTCATGAGCAACCTCCAACACCTCCAGCGAAACACACCTGGGTGCAAGATGTTGGGAATCACAATCCAGATTCAAAGCTCACTTTCTGTCTTCCTGATCCTACCTTGGAACACCATGTTGTTTCTCCTCCACTCTCCATTCTTCAAGCAAGGGTTGATCAATGGAAATCCACCTTGGTTGGATTTTTCTTGGATAAACGAATTCCGTTTCAACTTGTGAAAAGTTGGACTGCTGCAAATTGGAAACAATTTGGACTCTTGGAAATAATACTGAATAACGAGGATATTTTCTTCTTTCGATTCAATTCTCCAGATTCTGTCACCGAGGTTTTTAAGGCAAGCCCTTGGCATGTGAATCAAAAGCCTTTTCTGGTTCAAACTTGGAGACTAGGGATTAAATTTGATGAACTTAAAAAGACTAACATTCCATTATAGGTTTGTATACGTGACGTACACCTAGAATATTGGACTACTAAGGGGCTTAGCTATTTAGCTAGCTCAATTGGAAGACCATTATGCCTTAACCAAACCACTGCTGAAACTAAAAGGATCAATTTTGTGAGAATTTGTATAGCAGTGGAGGCACTTGCAAATCTGCCGAATGAAGTTGCAATAATGAGATTCAATGACAATTTGGAACTTGTGGAGGATAGAGTTAAGATTACCTATGCTTGGAAACCTTCAATTTAGAGACCAAAAGAGCTGTGGATGCCAACTGGTAGAGTTATCTTGACAGGTAGTTATGAAGAACTCACTCAAGAGGACCTTCATAATTCTATTGAAGATAATGATGACAATATTCTTACTAAAAATATACCAACAATTGGAAAACCTGATGAGAATCTGTTAGCTCAAGGCTTAATAGTGATTTTGATGATAATGTTATTCTAAAATTCAAAATGGATTTATTTTCTTTTGTTACTAACGGATTAATCCTAACAAAGGAAAATAAGATTGTAAGAAATACATTTCCTTTCTTACAGAGACCTTTGTCATATACTACCATATCTGAAAGGATCTTACACCGCATGAAACTTGAATATCAATCGCGCAAATCACTGAAAAAAGTTTTTTCTAAGAAAAGTTAACATTGCAAATATTCAGATCAGATGCAAGAAAAGCAACGGATAAATCAAAGATGTCTACTTAAGAAGAACATCAAGTCGAGAAAGACATAAGAGTTCTTCAAGAACGAAAAGACAGAGCTTACTTTGAGAAATATACAAAACTGTAAGTTCATTGAGCTAAATTTTTATTAATCCCAAGAGTTACAATAGTTGAGCTTTAGAAAGTGAAATCACTCTAGTGAGAGAGAAATTGTTTACATTTGTTATTATCTTTTCTGTAAGTTTTCAAGAAGCTTGATATACACTTCATGTGTGTTGAAAGGTTGGAGAACCTTGCAAAATAGGTACTCGTGAGCTTGGAGAGACTCGACAAAGTTAATGCTCGGTTTATTATAGTGAAACACTCAAGTTGAAAACTTGGGCACTGGACGTGGGCTTGGGTTGTAAGCTGAACCAGTATAAATAGCTGTGTCCTTCTTCTCTCTCTTCTCATTAATTTTCCGCATTACATTTTGTGTGTATTCTTCTCATTAAGAGGCCCCTTCTATTTTTGTGTAAAGCAAACTTTATTCTTATAGGTGCCTTTTGATTTAAACTGTTTTTAACAACACTCCTTGACTAGCAGGCTCCTGTCCCTTTTAACAGGCCTTTTTAACAAGCTCCTCCTCTTTGAAGCTTGAGCACGATATTTTCGTTTTATAGTTTTACTTCGTGCCTTTATATTTAACAAGAGTCTTTCTTTTAAAGTTCTTGCAAGTCTTTAGAGGACCCTTCTGAGTTATTTTTTTTGGAAGAAATTTTTAACACACATAATTCAACCCCCTCTTGAGTGTGTTTGCTTTATTTCATAATCCAACTTTAACTCCACTTTTAAATGCCCCAACTACATATCCAAAGTTATTGATCGTTCTCTAATTTTAGGTACAAGTGAGTATATCTCGAAGACTAATGAAATAGTGAAAACTCCATGTGAAATTTAAGGTTCTAAACCAACAAGGGAATCTAGTTTACTGGATAGAAATGAGCCTAATGAGGTTGGAATTGTTGTAGTAGTTCAAATTGATACAATGAGTCACGATTGTGGCATTTGAAATTTGACTTATATCACGATCATGGCCTGGTCCTGTTTGGCTTCAGTTATGATCGTGGCCTGTACTAGTTGCTTCTGTCACGATCGTGACTAGCCTTGGCTCCTCCTCCGTGCTTTCTCCAAATCTTCTCCGGTCTTCTTTACCTAATCTCAAACACTAACAAACTCATCAAAACACCTCAATCACACAAAATTAAAGCCCAATAACATGCTCTAAACCACATAACACTCTAAAACATAATTCTAAACCTAAACAAACACAAATCATCTAATTAACAACAAAAAACGCACTAAATTTTCCACTAAAACATAATACAACCTATAACTATCAGTTATTCCTAAACTTTTCTAAAAAATCACCATTGAATGTGAAAAATACTAAGATCCACCAAACGATAACTCTCTACTATAACCTTATATGTTAATATGCATATAATCTGGAATTCCTTTGGTTTTGTGCTCCTTCGTCTTGAACATTACCTTAGACTATTTACCAACCACATAAAACTTGTAGAAATCTTACTTTAGTGTTTGATGCCCTTCAGTAAGTTCCCCTTATAAAGTTCTAACATCCCTTATGCACTCATGACCTAACTGTATGTTCCATAATATAAAACTATCATCCTATGGGGTAAGTGTTAAAGTGCTACTCAACCTTCTTTCTTCTTTATCAATAGCTCACACAAAGCTTCTAAATTTGACAGTCAATGCACTTTTTACCACCTTATTAATTTTATCACTTTTATCACCTTAAAATTGGTACATGTCAAACATCATATAGCATGCTGATAATTCCATCAAATATCTTGATTTTGACTTATCCTATTCTAATAAGTTTGTAAGCTTTATCATCCATTAATCAAACAGTATAAAATTTTCCTAATCTGTTTAACATAAACCAATCCTTGTTTAGTGTCACATGATGTGAATGTCCTGTATCCAATATCTATGAGTCCTAAAGTTGGTTTGGTCAAATGTAGAATGTATCTCCATCACTACAATCAAAGATCCCGCTCTGCACTATATTAGTAAACCTTAATGAATTATAAGATTTCCTTTCACCATTTTACCTCTTTTTATTTAGAATTTCCATTCTAATATGTCATGTTTACTAACACTTATAGGATCATATTTTCTTTTTACCCTTAGATTTAGATCTATAACTCCTATTGGATGACCATTATTATTTTGCTTCTTCCCGCAATTCCGGTTTCCCATTATATACAACCTTTCACTTAAAGAACTCCCACTGGTCTTGAGTTAGTTATGAGCCAATAAAGTAATGGTGATATCCTCCAACCTAACTATCTCCTGCCTAATGTGAGCATGATCACTAGATGTTCATAAAAAAAGGTAAGCCATAAAGAAGAATTTTTTCCCTTATCCATAATAGCCACCATGAGTCTCAGCAGGTCATTGACTATTTGGTTGAACATATTGATATGTTGTTCTAGGTACGTTCCTTCCTGCATCTTTTGCCTATATAGTTTTTGCTTTACATACAACTTGTTTGCTAGAGACTTTGACATGTACCTACCTGATAAAGTCATATGGTTCTAACTTCTTGCATCTATAATTCTTCCAAGTCGAGCTCATTCACATCTTCTAACTTATTCTCCCATAACCCTTTCAACTTGCCTTGCTACACTAACAAATCTTGCTTTCTCCATTGCCAGAATCTAATTCCCAATTTCATTGAGCTTTCCTTCTTTAAAATTTACAACCAAAGACACTATTGGCTCAAAGATGCTCTATACCACTTGTTGAGAAAATAGATAACAAGAATAAAGAATAATGAAAGAAAGAAAATAAGAATGCAAGAAAATTTTTTAACGAGGTCCAGTTAATTGGGTGCTCTCAAGTCCTCAAAACTTAAGAGTTGATGTTTTACATTTGAATAATAAGATGATGGTTATAGCAAATTAGGTTTACAAAACATATATCCTATGTAGTATAATTTTAATAAAATAACCCCTCTTTTCATGCCCAACCTAATTTAACCATAACTCTAGTGTGCCCTAAAATCCTTTTATAGTTCAAAATTGACCAAAAAGGCATTTTTGTATAAGAATAACTATGCTAACATTACCTGGAACATGATCTTGTCTTAAACTTAGATCTCACTGTTTAATTCTGAAACATGACATGGTTTTTGACGAACATGTGTCTTCAAACTATGGATCATCCATCCTACTTCTTTTCACAACAGTGCATGACATGAGACATGAACGTGTCTCCAACCCTTGGATCTTACTTAGTTCTTTGTGTATAAGATACAGTTTATAATAGACTATGTCCTAAACCATGTCTTCCTTCAGAAATATTTTTGCCACACCGACATGCCCATGGCTTCAACATATACCTTCACCTCTAATTTATAGAAACGATATACCCCAAGCCATGTTTGTATCCTAGGTTGTGCCCATCCAAAAGCCTTCCAAAAAAATGTCTATTTCCATGCCAAAACTCCAAGATTGCATACCCTTATGTATAAGCCATACACAACATATTATTTTCAAATTTGTAATATAGTTAGTTGTTAATTTCAAAGAAATGTTTAGTAGCCGCCACTTAGTGATCATTAATACCCATCACTATCATAGATAGTAAAAAAATGATCTTAATAAAATAAAATATTTCTCATTTAATAATGATGGTCAATAGTAATTATCAAAATAATGGTCTTATAGTTAGCACCCTTTCATAAACACCTAAAGGAATTAGAAAGGAAAAGCCACATTTGGGTATGACGATGCTTTTACTTCGACAATTCAGCACATCTTTTCATAAATTCTAAAAGAAAAAAAAACATTTTATTTGTTGTACCAAAGATGTCTTCTTAGATTTTACAATAATATATCTATACAACCATAAGATAGATCATTTTTTCAGTATAGACATGCACATAAAGAATTAAAAAATCACAAGGGAATATGTAAATATGAATACACGAAATGCTAAGATAATATGTCTCAACAGAAAACTAACTTTCTTCTTGTCAATCTTTCCTTAGCAAAAATACCTCTATTCAACCCCCTTCCGCATTAAGCTTGGAATAGCATTAGGTAACATTCTTTGAAGTTTTCAATGCAAACCTCTGGTCTTTATAGTGAATGCTTATTCCTTCAACTTATTTGTCCCTCGCTATTACCTCAATCCAATTTAGTGCTTCCGTTGCTTTTTATCAGTCATCATTCTCATCAGAAGAACTGTTTCCATTATGTGATCTCCCACTGGTATCATCTTCAGAGGAATGACTTAGATTTTGTGATCTTCTTGAACCTGAAAGATCAGACTTTTCACTATTTCCTGGACTTAAAGACGCGTCCTCGTCACGAGATTTCTTGCTGCTTCTGCTCAAAGAAAATGACGAGTTTTTGCTACTTCTCTGGCTCGAGTACCCACTCTGATCACTTGAAGAGTTTTTTCTACTCTTTTGGCTCAAAAGGGCATTCTGATCACCTCTTCCACTATCTTCAGCAGAAGAAACACTAGTACTTTTTGTCCTTATAGATACACGCCTTTTGCTGCCTTTACGACTTGAAGGTGCAGTTATACTCGTCGACTCTTTGCTGCTTTTCCCCCTCTTTTTGCTAAGATTTGTTGACCCTTTATGCTTACTTTCACTTCCTTCATCATCTTCATAAGAAACTGTATCATCTTCTTCCTCGTAATCAGACTTGTCATCCGAACTGTATCTGCTTCCATCACTCTTGTCATCATTATCCGAGCTGTCCTCATCAGCTTCACTGTTCTGTTGATTACCATTCTCCTCTAAAGATGGCGTTGAGGGATGTACAGGAGATGAAATCTTTTCCGCTGGTGTTAATGATAGGAAACTTAAAGCTGTCACAACATCGCTCATTAATGGACGAGCTGCTGGTTCCTCTTGCAGACACATTGCTGCCATAGCAACTGCTTGATTCAAATCTTTCTCTGGAAATTGCTTATTGAGTAGTGGATCCGCCATATCTGGGAATCTCTTTGGATCCCTAAATATAGGTTGTGCCTATTTGATACGAAAAATATATATAAAGATATGCTGAGCTAAATATATAAAAAAAGAGAAATTGAATAAACTCATAATGTCATTCAAACTATGTTTACCCAAGAAACTAGATTTTGCTCGTTGTTTGGTCTTGTAGTGTCTACTGCTCTTCTTCCAGTGATAAGCTCTAGTAAAATAACTCCAAAACTGTAGACATCTGATTTTGCTGTTAAGTTACCTGACCTTGAATATTCTGGGGCACTATAACCATATGTTCCCATTACCCTAGACGGTACAAGACTGTCCCCTGATGGACCAAGCTTGGCAAGTCCAAAGTCAGAAAGCTTGGGATTGTAATCATCTTCCAACAGAATGTTTGATGGCTTTAAGTCTCGATATATTACTGGAGGATCAGCTTGATCATGCAAGTATTCAAGACCTTTAGCAGCACCCAAGGCTATTCTGATTCTGGTGTACCAATCTAATGGCTTCTTATCTTGTTGCATCTCTGGTATGTACGTGTAGTGCAAGATATGAAATCATGAGTAAAGACGCAAATTTACGTTATTTAAATGATATTTCTAAAGAGAAGTAGTTAGTGTTTACCAAGCAGATGCTCCTCCACAGACCGATTTGTAATAAATTCATACACTAAAAGCCTCTGGTCCCCATCAGCACAGTATCCTATTAAATTAACTAGATTTTGGTGGTGTAAAAGACTAAGCTTCTGAACCTCAAGAAGAAACTCCTTGTTCCCTTGCAATCCATGTCTATCAAGCTGCTTTACAGCCACTACCTGCACAAAGATGAAACCCAAATCAAATGAAAGATTCTATTAATTAGTTTACGATAGAAGCATAATCCAAACGAATGGAACCAGACTTCACATAGCCTGTTGCAAATGACTTTGATGTTATCTAGCTAGTTCTTTCCTGGAATTGGGGACGACAAGCACCATTACTAGTTGTAACAGAAACCAAGAAATGCATATTTACATTAATTTAAAGGTCTAGATGGAAGGAAATGTGGTATAATTCAGAAACTTTTGGAATCATAATAGTGAAGTGGAAATAACCCGTCCATTGCAGGCAAGTGTCCCCTTGTAGACCCTTCCAAATCCTCCTTCACCAAGCAGGCATTCTTGACGGAAGTTCTTTGTGGCCGTAGCTAGCTCACGAAAGGTGAATGTTTGTGAATCAATGTTAACCTTTTCATCGCTTCCATCTCTTGGTTTTGGTTTCTTCGTCTCTATAGAAGACGAAAAACACCAAGGATTAAGTCCAATGATCTCACTAAAATACAAGCCTGGAAAGAGGAGAGCTCCAAAACAAAATCCAATGAATTATCTGGTTTGCACCTTTATAGTTATTTATTAAAGGGAGATTACAATCTCACCACATTCATGAAAAGGAAAAGCATTTGTTCTGTCAAACATATTCTCATTGTCATATATAGCCACCTAAAAATTGAAAGCATAAGCATATGCATAAATTAAATGCAGATTACCCTTTTTCTGGAAAAATGTCGGATATGTCGTAATTATATAAAATCTACAGGATAAGTAGAGGGAATATGTACGCCGGCATCTAGCCATTTGTTAGGTAGGTTAAAAGGTAAGCACGACAATATATGTAAGAGTAGAATATATGATAAAAAGCATTACCGAGATCAACCGCAAGTTCTTTCGTTGTAGCTCCATGGTCTCTCTTGCTATTCGATTTTCTACTTTTTTGAGACTGGAAACAAGGGAAGCAACTCATTTCTCCAATATATTAGCTTTCAGGCCTTAATTTTTGTTATCAGAGAAAGGAAGGATCGCACAAGAATCATTCAACAATTAACATGCAAATTTAGAAAGCAAAAGAAGGGATATTCAGAATGTTAATCACGGAGATTGTCAGGGAAAGACTTATTTTTTTTAGAAGAAAAAGGAAGAAGAAGAAAGTACATGCAAAAAGGTTTAGGTGGTGGGGTGGGAGAGAGAGATTAGGAGGTGGAGAGTTTGGGAAGGGTCCCTCAAGTGAATTGAAGGACCCCGCAAGTGAGGAGGAAGATGGAGGAGGAAAGTCGACAGGAGAAAAAATTATTGAAGGAAAACATTATTTCCAGGGGAACGAGATGGTAGACTTTTCCTTACAGCACTCCTAGAAAAAAGGAGGAGACAGACTTGGTTGGAAGAAAGCAACCTTAATTTGAGGGCCAAATACATGTCCATGCTATTTGAAGCTACTACTACAACACAAAATGACAAGTTACAATTTGGACGCTTGTTAATTAGTTCATTTATATAATTAACCAAAACTAATATCTAACACCTTCTTTATGCCGAACTAGGAACCTTCCCTCCATGATAAAAGCTTTACTCAATTCAAATGCTAAACAAAATATGGTGTTACTTATGCTAAACATAAGTAATTACAAAAACAAACTTATGTCCTTATCCTTGTTTAAATTTGCAATTGAATTTTAGGGTTTTTAGCTCGTTAATGACTCACTCATTGGTTACTTTGATTTGACTATTGAAGGGATTTAATATACGGAGGTTTTTAGATGATTCAATGGTTCTTCAAGAAATTGAGATTATCAATGTGAAATGTAATTTGTAGCCTATCTATGAAAGTGAATTGGGTGCAATTCATTTATCGATTGATTTAGTACTTGAAAATATGGATTTTGCTCATCTAGTACTGAAAATTTCTAGTTAGACTCGAGATGTTAAGCGAGTAGTACATTAAGATGGGGCGAAAAATAAGTAGCCCAATGTATTATTTATAAGTAATTATATATTCAACATTTCAAATGATATCTCTATTTTAATTATTTTATTCCTAGTATGCTAATTCAACATATAGTAAAACTTCATTGAATTAATACTCGACCAATCAATCACTTACATTATATATTAATTTTTATTATGGTCTTGAATTGAACTTACTCTATATTACATTTTGATTTTTGTGGTCTTGAATTAAACTAACAAATAATCAAAAGTAACAATGATGATAAATTGGTAAAATAATATTTTTCTAAAGTGTCTTTATATAATTCTATACTCTTGATTTATTAATTAATAATTTTCTTAAATTGTAAATACATAAATAATTAATTCTATTTTAAAAATTAAAATATTGGATTGATAAATAGATAGTTGCCTCTGAAGATACAAAGCATACAAGCTAACATTACAATTGTCCTTGCTAGACAAGAGTAGACAATATAGATGACACGTTATCAATATGGACACAAGGAAGACAACTAAATTCTTGACTTCTAAAGCAAAATTTAGTGTTTTTCGTGCTTATAGAGAACCTTAAACAACTCGAAACACATATTAATCCATAAAAAATTTACAAATCTATGACTTAGAACATTGATGATGCTTAATTCTTTGGTAATTTTTCACCAAGTTGTTGAAAGTTACAATGCAAGAAGTAAATCTAGATATTATTGAGTGACAAATGGCATGAATTATTGAGTAACAAATAGTGAAACAATTAGGTGATAAATAGCCTAGTATTTGGGTGACAAATGGACTAGTTATTATGTTATAATTGGAAGTATAAGAAGGAGATATGTAGCATACCTCTTTAATTGATACTTGGCATGATATATGGTTAAACCTCCCCACACTTCACACATGTTTTTTATCCTCTTGCAAGACCACTTCTTCTTTTGTTTCTTGTTACTTGATGCTCTTTTTCCCCTACTCCATCAACACCTACATCCTTCCACATAATCTTGAGTTTTTGTCACAAAATTTCTGCAGTCTTCATCTTTAATTGAAGCCCTTTCGTTCCATCTTGTTCTTAGCTTATGCTTGCAAATTTCAAAGGCTAAGATAGCTTGTTGCTTGAGGTGGAATTAGGGCTAAACATGAAAGTAAATTTTGATCTTTATGGCATGACATAATAGACATTCATGATGATTGAATTAAGATGAGATGCATGTAAGGTTGATAATAAGTTGTGCTGAAAATTTGATGAAAGAAAATGCCTTATTTCTTGATATGTGAAACCGTGGGTTAGAAGCTATGAAATGGATGGTTTAGGTTGAGGTTTGAAGTGTAAATGATAGTAGATTCATGTTAAAAATAGTTGTTATTGAAGTATTCTTGAATCTGGAAAGTTAGAACCCTAGGTTGAAATTCTCAATTGCGCCTTCCTCTTTCGATCAATTTTACATATCCTTAGAGTGTGAATTCTAAGAAACTCAAAGAATGAAAGTTGTATACATAGGTGTTAGCTTGATTTAGGTGAAAGTGTCATGCTAAAATAGTGAGTAGAGCCAAAGTTATGCCTGTTTTCCTAATACTTCCCATGATAGACCCCTGTGCAAGAACCTTGTATTATTTCCTAAATTTTGAGGGCTTTAGAGTTAGAATTAGTCAAAGTATAAAAGATGAAAAATGATTACTGATGTCTCATTAATGCCAATGTGGAGCGGTTTGGCTAGAAGATGTATTGATAATGATTTATTGTTGTTTAAGGATTAGTTGTCAGTTTGTTTCTTACCAGAAAACAGAACATAATTTGGATGGGGATTGTATTCTAAAGGGAGATTCTATTTATGTAATTTTTGATACATTAAGACTAATGGAAGTATAGTTTCAAGGGGCACAAAAATCATGATATTTGGATTTTTATAGAAAGGGTTATGATTAAAAGAAGAAAAATTATTCATAAAGGAAAATCAATTGAGTATACATTGAACATAATACATATACATGTGTATGATTGAGTATTAAAGTTAAGAATATATTTATAAACATCAAAGTTTTAGGAATTTATTTAAAAATTTATAAAAACTTTAAGCTAAATCCTTTAGTCATTTATCTTGATAACTCATGTGTGGATTATGTTTTATATAAGAAAAAGTGTTTACTGATACACCACTCAACCCCATTTTCATTTTTAGATGATAGAAAGAAATAAAAAAGCATGAGTAGACAAATAGCATATATAGTATAAGAGAAAAATGGCAAGAAGTTAAGCCAAAGGTGCAACTTTTCTTATAAGGTTTCACAAAAGTTTAACATAGTCCCTACCATTATCTAAGGTGCACACTAGTCTGTTAATATTATTGAAGAGATCATTTTAGACCCTTAATATTTAGAATAGAATATATTAGTCTCTTAATCATGATTCTACTATTTTCTTCTCTATATTAGTATCTGACATGGCATGCCGAAGTGTTAAAGTAAGGTCTACCTAGCGCCTCATGTAGCATTTTTGTTAATTTAGAAAAAAATATATTTTATTAATTTTACGTAATCAAATTGTGAAAAAATTAGTTAGATGGACGTAATTTATCTAGTAGCAACAATATAACCTTCGATTTTATTTCATCCAAAATCTCCACTTGAAAAATCCAAGTTCGTTTTATTCCAAATTTCATCCCAAATCTCAACCCATTTAATCCTAAATCGTAACTCTAACTCTATTTGAATAGCATAAACTCCAAAAAAAAAGAAACCCAGTTAAAGCACAACTATACCCATTGCACCATTTACTTAAACAAAAATTCTCACTAAAAACCCATTTATACTAGGCTACTCCATCAGATTATTTTCAACTCTAGTACATTTGGATTATGACTTATAGGTTCAAATAGCAACAAAGCTTGTATCTTTAGTCTTAGTTGGTTGAACCAAGTTTAATTCTTTTTATTGATTCTTGTTGAGTTTTGTTCATATGGTAGCTAGTAATTATGAAAAGACTGAAAAGCAAACCAGAAAAAAGGAAGTTAGTTATAGGACTAGTATAAATGGACAAAAAAGAATACGAATAGAGGAATAAGGCAAATGTCGTGGGCTAAATAGGTAGCAAAGATAAGAGACCCTTTTATAGGGGCACTTACAACACCATTAAAAAAGTTGAAAATGCTTATGATGAAGCCACTAAATGTATTCGCAACTCAACTAGAGATGGAAACCCTTCTACTTATGCTATGTTTTCAATAAATGTTTTGGTGTTAGTTGTGACTTCCTTTTTTCTGCATATGGTGT
>JAOQMM010000007.1:6376402-6388398 GCA_027563515.1 Erythroxylum platyclados
AGGAAAGCGAATAAGGTACGATTTCTAACAAGTTAAATATTGTTTGATTCAAGTTAATCAATTAACGGGATCCGCTCAGAATCCGTAAAAGAATTTTATTTTCCGCTGTGCCCGTGATTTGATCCCGGTTGGATTCCTAACACATACCTTGATTCAAATTCCTCACCGCACGTCTCACACAAGTTGCCTGGCTGTTAAAGAATACAACACATACAATTAGGCAACTCATTGGTGAAGCTGATGTAGACTTGAGCATTAGAATTTTAAGTCCAGAAATTTTCAAATCAAGGAACTATCGTACAATCAGTCTCTCGTGCCTTCAGTAGAAGCAATTCAACAAAATTCATCGAGTTAATATATGTTAAACCAGTCAACTACAAGTAGTACATGAATTGTAAGAATATCTGGATTACATGCTAGATGATTTACTTCCTAAATAGGGAGGAAGGAAAAAGGACAGGTAGAGTAGTTTGGCAGTTATGTGTACATGCATGTCAAGTAACATATGTTTGAGCAAACACAATAAACTCCTCACAGCATGCTAGCAAATTTTGTTTTTGCATGACGTGGAAGAATCATTTTGGTACAAGACACTGCATCCTAAGTTTTCAAAGTTTAACCATATATGGCAGATTCATACGAACTCCAAAGAGACATACAAATAACACTACAATGTTCCCCTACGAATTTCTTTATACATAAACATGTATGAACTTGTGAAAATGCTAAACTGCAATATATCAAATTGAAAGTTGAATTTAGACCAAAATACATCAACAACTAGTCCAGCATTAATTCCTAGTCAAGAAGTTGTTACAACAACTATTTACAGCACTCCTTCAGTAAGTACATACAGCATCTCTCAATTAGCAGTAGCAAAGATCAACGAGAATTATGAGCAAACACAAAGCTGAGATATGAAGTTCATACCTTTCCCTTCTTTGCTTTGGAAGATTTCTTTGACCTGGTATTTGTTTCCTTTTTTGAGACTCGTTTCTTGTCAGTAGAATCATTTGAAATCTTCTGATTCTTCCCCAAATGAATATCAATTTCGTTATCACATCCATTCTCCACCAATGAATGAGAAGATAACTCCTCTATTTGCTCATCAGTATGCTCCTTAGTGTCTTCTTCCTGGTTCTTATCTTCATCCATATTTCCTTTAACAGCTTTTCCAGCACAATTCTTACCCTTCTCTTTCTTGGCTTTCCTCCTCCTACCCTTCCTGTTGTCATATTCCATAGCTTCAAGCACCTCATTTTCATCTTCATTAACTTGCATTGATAACTCCTCACTGTCAATCCTTGAATGCTGATTTTTCCTATTCTTGTGCCCCGATACCATATCTTCAAGTAGAGTACCTTGCCCATCATCTCCACCATCATCCCTATCCAATTTCCGATCTTCTGCAAACCGTTCCACCTCATTCACATCTTCCGCATCCAAAAATATATCTTCGTCATCACTCAGATTATCAACCCCAATGCCATTCCGTTCCCCTCCAATCCTAAAACCTTCTTTAAATCTCCCCTCCATCTCATCCAACCCATGGTCTATGTCCCCATTCTTCAACTCTTCCTCCTCCAAATCTTCCTCGTTCAATACTTCTTCCTCCACAAACGACTTCCTCAACTGCACCAACTTCTCCTTATGCTTCTTCGACTGCTCGTGATTCTTCCATTGCTTCTCACTCTTGAACTTCTTCCCACACACCACACAATAAAACTCTTCCTTCTTTTCCCCATTCTCCTCCTCGACTGCGTCCAGTTCCTCAACTTCCTCTTCATTCACTTGTGCCCACTCCGGTTCCTTGTAAGTTTTTGCCCTCTCCATCCTCTCCTTCTGCAACTTCTGCTTCCTCTCCCTCTCCTCCTCCTTCCTCTTCTCCATTTCTGCGTTCTTCTTAACCATCATATCAATCACCCTTTTGTCCCTTTTCTTCACAAACTCTGCCAGGCCCCTGACTGTCTCATTATACTCCCTCTTCGCTTTCTTCCTCAGCTTCTTATTCTCCTCCTCCATCACTCTCCTAGACTTCCGATTAGGCCCAGCCATAACATCATATTGATCAACCCAACAAAAATCCATAACAGTGCTAAACCCCAACCAATAATTATAGAAGGCCGTAACTTGCTCGTACGGACTCTGCAAATTCCCCATAACCGGAGCCTCCCTCAAATCCTCTAGCCCTAATCCTAATTTCCTACAAAAGTTAACCTCATTCGAATAGATCTTATCAAAAACATCAGAATAAACCTTATAAAATCCCTTCCCAGAGTCCGCATAGCCAGAGTAGACCGTATTAGAAAAGAAAGAGAACAGATTAGGGATGACCGAGTCAGGGACAGAATTGCCGGAGTTAGGATCCGAAAAGAGAATTTGGGAGCGGTGAGAATCGTACCAAGCGCGTTCCTTAGGATCGGAGAGAACTTCGTATGCGTGAGAAAGCTCCTGGAACTGCGCCGTGGCTTCCGTTTGGCTCAATCCGGACTGCATGAGCTTGTCAGGGTGGCGCTGCAAAGCAAGCTTCTTGTAAGCCGAGCGGATTTCGTCGGCGGAGCAGTCGCGGGAGAGGCCCAGCACCTCGTAGTGGCATCGCTTCTCTGCCGCCATGGGGGCGTCAGTCTCGTGGTGGTTCAACTCCTGCCTAAACAAGAGTTAACGAATGTATCTAACTTAAAAACAATAAGGTCCCGTTCAAATTAATTATTATATTAAATTACAAATTATTATACAACAAAGCACAATTTTTTAAAATATGATATAAAATTATTAGATTTTATTATTTATATAGATAATTTACTATTTATAAAATTAAGAGAAATTGTATCACTTGTGTACTTAATTAATAAATAAATAAAATATTCAAAAGAAATATATAACACTAGAGATGCAATTGAAGTTTTATTTGTTTTATGATTACTATTTATAATAATGTAATTGATTTATGGTTTATTTCATGAATAAATCAATGAAAATCATATTAAAAGTAATATAAAATATTTTAAACTAATAAATCAATTTATAAATATGATCCTAAATATATAAATTTTAGAATACATAATTAACTTGCAAATTTTATATATAAACAATTGATTCTTATGATATAAAATGCATTTACTTATGATTATCATTTAGCTTTTAGATTTATCACGACATAAATTATTTTAGGTTATAATATATAGATTTCTCTTGTAATTTAATAAATCTTTTAAAAGATTAATTTATAAAATTTTTGAAAAACTTACTTCTAATTTCAGGTTTAGAAAAATTCGTTACCTTAGATTTCGATTAAAAAGTAGTGATAAAATATATGTGATACGAACATCGGAATTACTAAGATGTCATTAATATAATAACTCAATTTATCTCTTAAATTTGATTCAAACCAATTAAACTCAACTTAAATTAATAATTTAAAATAATTATAATAAATTAATAATTTAAAATAATTATAATAAATTATTAATTTAAGTCATATTCAATTAGTGTAGTTCGAATTTAAGAAATGGGTTAAATCATCATATAAGCAGCATTTGATTAGCATAAATGTCATGTTCATGTTGTGTATATTTCATCGTTATTTTTTTATTAAAGTCTAAAAGGAGGAGTTTATTGTAAAACTAAAAATTAAAAGGAGGTTTTTTAGAAATTTTAAAGATAAAAAGATTTTTTAAAATTTTATTAAACTACATGAGATTTTTTTTACTCATTATTTTATTAGTTGATCTTTTTCCTTAATCTGGGAAAGGTGGGCATATTTATCAATACTATAACAAAAATCATTTTAAAAGGTGTGAGTTTTAGTAGAAATTTAGACATTTGAATGAAGCATAATTTTGTTTCCTAATATTGTTTATAATTTGTAAAATTAAAATATACATAACTAAAATTGGACAATAATTGGTTTTACTTTATATATATATATATATAAAAGGAATTTTTGTAAGCATAATTTTCATAAAGATAAAGATTTTGAAACCATGGAACTCACAAATCTTCAATCATATTCATAATCTTATTCTAATACAGAGATAAAGTTTATGAATACCAACCTTTGTCCATAGCTCCATGATATGAAAATGATTCTCAATAATCTTCTTACCCAATCTGTCTCTTTCCTTAAACTTGCTATCTCACTTTCTTTTGTGATGGTGTTTTGTGAGGAAACAAAAATCTATCATTAAGTAGAAAAAAAACCTTAATCCTTTTAATAAATTGACAACCATCAATCAATTTTAAAACTCCTCATCATAATGTGCTAAAAAGGCCAAAAGCCTATTTATTAAATTATTAAATCCATTAACAACCTTTTAACATGTAAGTCACTCAAAGGATTAATTTCAAACATTCTCCCACTTGATTCATGTGACTTTATGCAATCTATTGAATTAATAATTCAAACAATCATAATATACAATAGTTATCATTCACATACATCAGTATCATCCATAATCATAATCAAGTATAAGACCAATAAGGGTCTTAGTGGTCATATATTATATTCAACATGCTCCCTTCCGTACACTACTATATTAGTCTTTCTGCTTAATCATAATTATAAATAGGAAGTATATAATGAGATTTATCATTTAATTATGTTTTCAACTACATATATTGTAATCAAATACATAAAGAATAAAATAGAAAATTCAGAAGAAACACATTCATTAATGTGTAAAGAATGTCAAATTTATAATAACATCCAATACAATAATACTGTATAACAATCATCAGCACATATAATACCCATCCTCTTTACATGACCAGAAAAAATTTTGGGCAGTAACCCTTTTGTCAAAGGGTCAGCTAACATAAGATCGGTGCTAATATATTCTATTAACACTTTACACTTATGAACCTCCTCTTTAACAACAAAGTATTCTAGTTTCATGTGTTTAGAACCTTTGGAATACCTGTCGTTCTTATAGAAGAAAATTGATACATAATTATCACAGTGAATTTTCAACTGCCTGGCTATACTGTCAACAATTTGAAGTCCTGAAATCAACTTCTGCAACCATTTAGCCTAAATCATAGCCTCAAAGCATACTACAAATTCAACCTACATAATGGATGCAACAGTTACAAACTGCTACACACTCTTCCATGAGATGACTCCTCCAACTAACAGATAAATATAGCCAAAAGCAGATTTTCTCATATCTACACAACTAGCAAAGTTTAAATCTGAGTATCCAACTACCTTAAGGTGATCAAACCTCCTAAAAGTAAGCACTTGTTCATTAGTTCCCTATAAATGTCTTAGAACTTTCTTTGCAACTTTCAAATGGTTCATACCAAGATTGCTTTAATATCTCCCTAACATCCTCACTATAAAACTTATATCTAGTCTCATACATGTCTGAGTATACATTAGACTCCTAACTGCAAATGCATATGGAATTGATCCGATTTGCTTTCATTCTAAGTCACCCTTTAGACAATGCATAAGGCTAAACTTTTCCCTTTTTTTAATGGAATTGGTGATACAGAACACTAGTCCGTCCTAAATCTCCCTTAACACTTTATTAATATTTGCTTTCTGAAACTATGATCTATCACGGGATATTTCTATTCCTATCACAAATGTTGCCTCACTCATATATTTCATTTCAAAATGACTAAAGAAAAAATTCTTAGTCTCACTTAATAGACCAAGATCATTAGCTACAAGCAAGATATCATCAACATATAATACAAAAAAAAAAATAGACTTACTGCCAATGACCTTTAAATATATACATTGGTCAATGGTGTTTTCTTTAAATCCAAAGGATATAATAATATCATTGAACTTATGATATCATTTTCAAGAAGCTTATTTAAGTTTGTATATTAACTTCTTTAGTTTACACACCGTGTGTTCTTTTCCAGCCTTTATGAACCCCATTGGTTGGCCCATATAGACTTCTTCCTGTAAATCCCCATTTAGAAAGGTATTTTTTTTACATCTATTTGCTGCAAGTACAAATCATAATAAGCCACTAAGGCCATAATAATTCTGAGTGAATCCTTCTTATAAACTAGTGAAAAGTTCTCCTTATAATCCATGTTGTCTTTCTGAGTAAATCCTTTAGCAACTAATCTAGTCTTGTAATGTTCCAAGTTACCAAGCATTCCTAGTTTCCACAATTCTTATAGTATGGTTAAGACAATAAAATATATAACCTTTAAATTCTCTAGATAATTAATGAAATAACCACTGAATGTTATTGAATCTAGTTTCTTTTTATGTGGATTATAATATGTCTAATTTTTGCCTAGCAACCCCAAATATACAAATGCCTTAAACTATGTTTCCTTTTAGTCCACAGTTGATATGGTTAGGTGTGAAATCCTACATTGGCTAGAGAGGAGAACGAAGCACGCCTTATAAGGGTGTAGATACCTCTCCCTTGTGACACATTTTAAAACCGTGAGGGGCGAGTCTAAAGCGGACATTATCACAAGCGGATCGTGAGCTGGGCTATTACAAGTGATATCAGAGTCAGTACCCGAGTTGAGTGTGCTAGCGACGATATCAGGTCCTAAGGGGGGTGGATTGTAAAATCCCACATAAGCTGGAGAGGAGAACGAAGCACGTCTTATAAGGGTGTGGATACCTCTCTCTTGTGAAGCGTTTTAAAACCATGATGATCAAGCCCAAAGCGGACAATATTACAAGTGGGTCGTGAGCTGAGCTGTTACATTAGGAGTATATACGTAATTCATCTTTACTCACTTATTTGTGGACATATGCATTAAAAACTGCCATATACCTATTCAACAAGTTTATGGTAGCTTTTAGTACATATATCTACAAAAAAGTGGGTAAAGATGAATTACACATCATGCTCCTAACCATATCTAACAAGGTTTTATTACATCTTTCTGTCATACCATTTTGTTATGGTGTGCTTGGCGTTGTATACTGCGCACACCATGTCTTTTAAGAAATTTAGCAAAAAGACTAGGACTTTGACCACTTTCATCATACTTACGATATTATTCATCACCTCTATCAGACCTCACTATTTTTATCTTTCTTTCTAATTGCCTTTCAACCTTATTAATATAAACCTATAGCGTGTTTATAGCCAAAGATTTATTACTTAGCAATACATATCCACATCATCAATAATCATTATAAAAGTGATAAAATATTTTTCTTTATTGAAGGTAGGCACATCAAATGGTCCACACACATCAGTGTGAATTATTTCAAGAAGTTGAGTGCTTTGTTTATTTACCTTTAATACAATCCACACAAATGTTAATATCAATAAAGTCCAATTCAAGAAATATTTCATTCTTTACTAATCTTTGAAGATGTTATTTAAAAACATGTCCCAAATGCTTATGCCACAAGTAAGCAGATCTATCATTAATAAAACTATGTTTGATATCAATACTGGGATTTAAAGTTAATAAAGTTTCAACATAAACAACATCAACGTTAAATTAAACAATCACAAAATATACCACTAACAATAATGTGGTGATGCTTGTAAAAATTGAAACTACCACTACCAAATTTAAATTAGCATCCAAATATATCAAGTCTGGATAGAAAAACTAAATTCCTAGACACTAAATATCATTTGGACTTATATGAAACTCTCATTCCACTGCCCATATCAACAAATCTTTCACTTGGTCTTATAGTTTGGGTCATAAGGAATCCCTACACTAGTGCAACCAAAATCAATACACCAAATATTAAAAGTAACTTCAACAAGGTTTGTTTCAAAACATACATAAGCACGAGGTTTACCTTTCTTCTCAAACCATGCCTTATGTTCAGAACATTTCTTTTGAAAATGCCCAACCTTCTTATAGAAATGGCATATGTGTTCATCATGTTCCTTCATGTGCATTTGATAGGATTCCCCACTAATTTTTAGGGGTCCCCTCACTTTCTTCTCACGCTTCTTTCCACCTTTTTTACTAGCTCCTTGATTTTTGACATAATTAATGGAGTGACTTCCTTGATTTTTAAGTCTAATCTCTTCTTGAACCAACATGTTGTGCAACTCATGCACATTTCATTTATCCTTTATGGTATTATAGTTCATTTGCAAAGGACCATAATCAGATGGTAACGAGTTCAAGATGAACTGCATAAAGAAGTTTTCATCCACTTCCATTCCCAAGGACTTAAGTCTTGTTGCAATGTTTGTCATTTCAATGACATGTTCATACATAGTACACAATCCATCAAAATTCATTATAAAAGTCCTAGAAAGAGTCTTGTTAGCAATCTAAAAGCGCTCTTTCACAAATTTAGGTAATTCTTTAGTACTTTCACTTTTGGGAAGAGCAGAGTTAATATTATCAGCAATTTTCATCTTACATTAGACTCAATCTATTTGATCTTTTCTAGTTGTTAAAATGGATTTTCTTCTCATCTGTGCTCAAAAGATTCAAAGCATTTGGTTTTCCAAATTTGATTGTCAAATCCAAGTCTAAAACTTCAAGATAGAACTGGATTTGTTCACTCCATTTAGAGAAGTTCAATCTATTAAACATCGTAACATATGAGAGATTCATAGGCATAGCAATAACTAAAGCAAGAAATTAAAATTTAATATTAATGCTTTGAGTCATACAACAATAAGCTATAAAGATTCAAAAAAATATCATAAATTGTATATTAATGTTCACCTTTAGGCATTCCATTAACACACCATACAATACAAATGATTTCCATAAATTGCATATTGATGTTTACTTTTGGACAATCCATTAATATACCATACAACACATAATAACGCTAATATGTACATTATTTGGTAATTACTCGTACACCAATTAGAAATATTTATTATTTTTGGCTATCTAAATACAATTAATTGTGTATATGCATTATAGACATTTATTCTCATTAACTATAAAAATTGACAAACCAACTTTAGGTGATTTCAAAAATATACTATAGCAATAAGTTTCAATTTACCTATAAAATTACAATTCATTAGCATCAAACTATAAGTAATTAAACTTTAATCATAATATTTGGAATTAAAAAAATTAAAAAATAATGGTTGGCTGGCAACTAGCACTGAAAATCTTATCCAAAACTTGACACTGCACCTAGCTCTGGGACTTTATCCTTTGGAAACTTTTTCCAACAATTTTCGTTCCTTTTTTCAATCTCGTACATTAGATATTAAATCAACCTTCAAAATCATTAAATCCATGGAAAACGAAAATTAGGTTTTTCTAAAATTTCATATTAGGATTCATAGAGTTTAATCATGAGAAATTTATATTAAAGGAAAACTATGAGTTTCTTACAATCATGTTCTAATCTAAAATTTCATAAAAATCACAAATATTTAATCATATTCATAATTTTATTATAATACAAATACAGAGTTTCTGAATACCAACCTTTGTCCATAACTCAATAATGTGGAAACGATTCTCAATAATCTCCCTATTCAATCTGCCTCTTTTCTTTAACTTTCTATCTCACTTTCTGACGTGATGATGTTTTGTGAGAGAACAAAAACTTATTATTAGATAGAAACATAACTCTAATCCTATTAATAAACTGAAAACTATCAATCAATTTTAAAACTCTTTGTCATAAGGAGCTAGAAGTCCAAAAGACTTATTTATTAAATTATTAAATCACTTCAC
The DNA here is from genome assembly GCA_027563515.1 of Erythroxylum platyclados. Classification (NCBI taxonomy): domain Eukaryota; kingdom Viridiplantae; phylum Streptophyta; class Magnoliopsida; order Malpighiales; family Erythroxylaceae; genus Erythroxylum; species Erythroxylum platyclados. The sequence continues at coordinate 6,386,030 of JAOQMM010000007.1, forward strand.
TGCCTTTTAATATATGAGTTACTTAAAAGATTAATTTCTAACAATTTTTATCATTACCCCACAATTTAAATAATATTAACATGTTTTTAGAGCATTTGGTGGAGTCATATATAACTCTTGAAAATTTTGTCTAAAATTATAGTTCGAGCGGGTAATGGCGAAAGTAATTTCATTGACTTTTTCCCTTTTGAATTTTTTTTTTAAAACGAGGCTCAGATCTTTTAGGAAGTGAATTAAGTCAAGATGTTTTAGTTTCTTATGTGATATTTTGTAAAATAACAAATAAACAAAAGGAAGACCTTACATTGTATCCGTTTAAGCATTGAAATGTAACCCTCGTTTAATTCAACTTATAACCTATTAATTTAGAACTTTTACAAAAAAAAAAAGAGAGAATTATTACTTGAATGTTATGATCAGTTAAAGGTAAATGTTAAAGAATTACCTTAAATGCAAAAGAGCCAAGTTGCAAACAAGACCATTATGCTAAACAGCATAGGTTTATACCAAAGAACAAACTATTTGAAATTACTGATTGAAAGTGAAACGCTACATTTCTTTCTTTTTCTTTCGGATACACGAAGTACTACATCTTGTTACAGAAAAGTTCACTATACAAAACTTGCAAGAGACTCAGGCTCAACAAGAATTAACATTCCAAATTTCAATCAGTTATGTTCTATGCATATCTTACCGTTCACTCAATCTTGTTATGAAGCATAGTTACTAAGTCTCTAACCAGCTTAAAGAAATAACAAAATTTCTGCCTGTCATGAATAATGCAACTTTTCAATTACTACTGCTCCCTTACTAGTATACAGCTATATAGGTCAGATTCAGTTTTGAGCTACCTCTGGCAAAGATTTCTCTATTGACAAGTTGGCAACTTCTTGCAAATTATCATCATCTACATTTTCGTTGAATTTATCTCTCAGGAATTCCACAGCCATGAAGGTAAGAGCAGAGGCTGGGATATACCATGTTATCCTGGGGATGCTTCCCTTGAACATTCCTTTCACACCTTCACTACTCCAAATTCTGAGAAGTGCGTCCAACCAGCCATTGTATCTAAGTCACAAGGATAATCTATGAGATATAATCACCATTAACTGCACATCTTTGGACTGTAAATTGATTAACGACAAGTGAATGAGACCCCAATTGTAATGCATTATTTATTTTATTTTTAAAACCAAAACTCAGCAAAATGGTCATTTCATTCAATTTATTTAGCTTTTCTTTTCTCCTTCTCTACTTCTCATCATGATAGAGTTAATTTTACTAGAATTAACCCATTCGTCATGCTGACCAATAATTTGAGATCTAAAATCACTATAATTCATGGTTTAAGGAACTAATCAGTAGAGACATCCATAGCCAATACAGTATCAGCTTATCAATAATATCTTTCATTTATGTTTCTAGCCAACAATTTGGCTCAACAGGAGGAAATTTTCATCCATCACAATATCCTTCCTCATCCTTCTCCCGATACAATATTAGGCTAATAATTTTGGAGCCCAAAGAAGACACAACAAAGGAAAAGTATTTGCACCAAAAATAAACATTTGAGCATAAGTCATGGCATTAAACACTGTTTTTCTTTTTATTAATATGAGATGGGGCTAGGGGGAGGGGGAGAGAGGGAGAGAGAGAACTAGGTCAATTATCATTTGCATCAAGTAGGATGAACTTTACATCAAATATCAAACCAATCTCAACTAAATGACTGACTTCATACAAAACTCTGATGCAAGAAAGAAGAAAGAAACTGAAGCACATTTAATCATGCAGCGTTGATGATCTTATAATTGTGCTCTGAGTAAACCTACCTTATAGTTGATCCTTGGACTTGCAATCTTGTTTTGATGACATCCAAAGGAGTTGTGAGATATGCACTGAAACCTGCGTGGGGTTCATGAACCATAAAGCACTGTAAATGCAAGGTTAACGATTAAATTGCATCACAAACTTTAGTACCACAGATAAGAAGGAGGTGCTTGGAAACCAATAGAACTGCTTCAGCTGTATGCAGTGTTCAGTTTGTTTCAGAAGGAAAAATACTCTAAATCTGTTTGACTGATTACTTTTAGATCATACTATAAAATAGCTTCAACCGGACTGAACCAGTTCTTTGGGTTCCCAAACACCCACTCGAGACGGGGAAAAAGGGGGGTAATTGCACTCGTGAGGCCTCAACTGCCTCCAAGCATATGCAATTACTCTACCCTCCTGCATCAGAACGCAACCCAGTCCGATCCATGACGCATCTGTATATAACACGAACTCCTTGCTAGATTCTAGTTGTGCTAATACTAGAGCCTCAGTCAATAACCTCTTTAGCTGGTCAAAACTGTCCTGGAGATCGG
>JAOQMM010000007.1:6404833-6423806 GCA_027563515.1 Erythroxylum platyclados
AGAACGTCCCTGCCCTTCCAGCCACGCAAAATGCGACGAACCCAAAGTCTCCAAGCATGAGGGCAGATTCGGTGGGAGTTAAGCACAATGTTGGAGCGTGGAAATCCAGACATCAGATATAATGTAATAGGGGTGAGCTGCAACATTTTTTGAATGTAATGAAGAATGGAATTTTAATTCCTCCAGTGGAATTCCTTAAAGCAGGAGCAAGCGTCTGGGCATCGACGCTGGTTGGTGTTTTTTAGGATAAGCGACTAGCTTTTCCAGTGTTGCAAGCCTGGGAAAAATGGCAAGGTGGGGGAAGAAAGGTTTGGAGAAAGTTATGCTTAGGGATGATGATTCATTCCTCTTCAAATTCGATTTTCGAGAGTATTATAAGGGAAATTCTGGAACCGGGGCGTGGTATGTTAGCAGACAACCGATGTTCATCCAACGTTGGAGGCCAGGAATCGAGTTTAATTCAGGTAACTTCGAAGCTATTCCTTTATGGGTCAATTTTCATAATGTCCCCGTAGAATTCTGGACTGTGGAAAGATTAAACTTCCTAGCAAGCTCACTAGATAAGCCCCTAAGCATGGATGCCCAGGCAGCTAATATGGAACGTTTGTGTTTTGCTAAAATTTGCATAGACGTGAGGAGAGACTTTATCCTCCCTGATCAGATGCCTATTATGAAGTGAGGAGAGAATGGAGAGTTTATAAAATTTGTGGTGAATCTTTCCTATCCTTGGAAGCCAAACATAGTGAAGAAAAATTAGAAACCGACTGGAAATTTGTTTAAAATAGGAAGCCACAATGAGCTCATGGGGTATGTAGATTCTGAGACATCCAAAGGTGAATCAGCAATAGAAACAATGGAGCTGTTGGAAAACCACAGCCCAGTTGGAAAGGAGTTGAAGTCTGGTAGTATGGGATTGAAGCAGAGTACAACTAATAAAGTGCAGTCGGATGAGAGGAACTTTCTTGAGAATGGTGAAGCATTGGCTGGTATTGAACCAGAGAAACTTCCTAAAGTTCACTTGGAATTGCAGAAAGAGGAGATAGGGAAAAATTCAGTTAATGTGATCATTGACCGTGATTTGGATAAATAGCTAGATTGTAATTTGAAAATGCTACGGAATGACACAAATGAGCTGACTATTAATAAGGATTCTAATGTAACAGTGATGGATAATCTAATGGAGGCGGAAAATCTGGCCTCTTCAGCTACTGTATATTCAATCAATCATTTAGAACAGAATGTCAGCTCGGGTTTGGAGGATAAGATAGCTGATTTCCAAGCCCAGGCAACTCAACTTTATGTTAACTTGATGCAAGGGCAGAGATCATCACAGACTATAACTGAGTTAATGCATGAAATTCCCAAATCCCTGACTGAACAAACTGTCCAGGGAAGTTTAAGTGATGTCCCAGCAGAGAAGGAAGCTCCAATATCTGAGCAAGGGGACTGCTTTAGTGAGAAAACAGTAGGTAGCACCGAGCTAATTCCTTCAGATTCTCAGATTATCCAACGAGCCGAAGAGGGAGAAATAATTGCTGAGCGCCAGTTACAAATGAGAACTGTAATTCTGGTAGAGGCCAAACCAAATGCAAAACTATTAGCCCAATCAGCTAGCTCGAGAAGGCGATCATCAAGGAAAAGCACTAAGAATAAACTCATAGGGGAATCTTCCCCAAATGATTCTAGTTAGGGGTTAAATAACCCTCTTAAAAAAGCGATGGTGCTGGACAAAAAGCCTCTAATAGTAGGCCTTTTAGAAACTAAAATAAAACCTGCACACATGGATTCGATCTTGAGGCTTTTGGGAGCAAATTGGTAGGCTATTTCAAATCATTTCTTGCATTTTAATGGCCGGATCCTATGCTTCTACAATTCCAATAAAATCACAGTTCAAGTAGTGGCAAAAAATGAGCAACTTATCTATTTGAATTGTAAGTTGAAAGGGGCAGCCACTGCTTTTGATCTATCATTAATATATGCTTCCAATTTCCAATTTCAAAGAGCCTCTCTCTGACATTTTTTGCAGTCCTTGGCAGCCACAACTACTGATCCTTGGCTTTTAATCGGAGATTATAATTGCATACTCACTGATAATGAAGTAGAAGGTGGAAGGGGGTTTCACAGTACAACAAGGCATGAGTTAGCAGATTTGTTTTGCAAAGCTAAAGTCATTGATCTAAGATTCAAAGGGAGAATATTTACCTGGTCTAATAAACAATAAGACATTGTTGATTCGGAAAAAGCTCAATAGAGCTTTAGTAAACCAAAGTTGGTTGGCTCAGTATCCTTACTCCTATGCTGAATTTGGGGAAAACTCTTTCTTAGATCATTCCTATATTAGCATTCACAATATCCAAACTGTATGAAAACCTGGGGCTCCTTTCATATTCTTTAATGGCGTCACAATTGGAAGGATTTATGGATTTGGTGGCATCTCTTTGGAACAACAATGTGGATGGTTTTAAATATTTCAAATTAATGCAAAAACTGAGAAGGGTTAAACAATCCCTTAAAGCTTTCTTGAAAGCTAATCTGAGATAGACTAAGGTTACTCATCAGATGCTGACCGAGGCTCAAAAGGCTTGCTATCTATCTCCACATAATAATCTTCTGAAGCAGATAGAATGTGCTAGATTAAAGGATCATCAGGAAGCTTCGACTTTGCATAATTCAATCTTAAAACAAAAGCTCGAATTAGATAATGGCTCTAATACCACATTCTTCCATGCATCTCTTCTTGCAAGGAGGAACAAAAATACAATTGTTGAACTTAAAGACCCCTCAGGTAATTTATTCTCTGATCAGGAATCTTTATCCAAGCTTACAAGGGAATTCTTTTTATAGCTTATGGGCACTGAAGCAAGCTCATGTGATACTCATCATATTCGTACTCTCTTTGATAGTCCCCTTTCACATGAACTCAAGCAATCAATCTCTGCTACATTCACTAGCTTGGAAGTTAAGGAGAAGTTATCAAACTTACATCCCTTTAAAGCTCCAAGACTTGATGGGTTCACGACAAGGTTTTTTTAAAAAACTTGGGTGATTACCGAAAATCTTTTTACAGAAGCAGTCTTAGAGTGTTTATCCTCTTGTCAAATATTTAAGGAGATAAATCACACATAGATTTGCCTGGTTCCTAAAAAGTTGAATCCCAATACATTGGCGGACTACAGACCTATCTCTTGTTGTAACACTGTTTACAAGGTAATTGCAAAACTCTTTGTTAATAGATTGAAGATTGCTTTATCTTCAGTGATTAATTCTACTTAGAGTGCATTTATACAAGACAGATCTATAAGGGATAACATATTGCTTATGCAAGAGATCTTGAAAGATTATAATTCCAGAAGGAATATTAAAAGTTGATGCTAGAAGATAGATTTTTTTAAGGCTTTTGATACTGTTAATTAGAAGTTGCTACAAATTTGTCTGAAGGCTCTTGAATTCCCAACAAAGTTCATTAACTGGATTTTGATGTCTTTACAAACTACTTCAATCAGTATTCCTGTGAGTGGGATTCCTACCAAAACATTATCTTGTGTTAAAGGTATCAAACAAGGTGACCCTCCCTCCTCTTATCTTTTTACATTAGTTATGGAAGGCTTTTCTTGACTCATCAATAAGGTTATTGGCCCAATGGCAGGTTTTACCTATCATAATAAATTTAATGCTTCCAAGCTCAACCAATTGATATTTGCTGATGATTTGATCCTTCTTTCGGGGTCAGACACACAATCAATGCAGTTGCTAAAGAAACTTCTTATGCAGTTTTCTAAATAGTCAGGTCTGGTAGTGAATGTTAATAAAAGTAGTTTTTACTGATCTAAAGATGTGAGGAACTCTGTGGAACTCTCCAAGATTACTGAACTTTAGCTTTATGACCTTCCTCTCAAATACCTGGGAGTTCCTATTTCGTACGCAAAACCAAAGTATTCAGATTGCATTTCACTCGTAGAAAGGATCAAAGCTCAAATTAATGCTTGGCAGAATAGATTCCTGAAACTTACTGCAAGAGTTACTCTGATAATTTCTATGCTTGGAAACCCTTATGTCTATTATATCTCTCATATTATTCTACCTAAGAAAGTCATCAAGGAGATTGATGCCATCATGAAAGGTTTCTTATAGACTGGAAATTCTGAGAACTCTAAGAAAGCTAAAGTCAAATGGAGTGAGGTGACTATCCCTAAAAAGGAAGGGAGCTTGAGGGTTATCCCTATTTCTCTTAAGCAAAAAGTGCTTCTGTGCAAAAGGATTTGGAGGCTATTTAATGATAAACATGTTATTTGGGTGAAATGGCTACATGAAACATATCTCATAATTGAAAGCTTTTGGCAACTGTCTATCTCAAAAGAGTATTCTTGGTTCTTCTTGCAAATGTTGAACTTCAGATAGGTGGTTTTTCCTTTGATTAAGCATGTGTTAGGCAATGGAGAGAATATTTAGGTATGGTTTGATAATTGGACAAATCATGGTCCCTTAATACAAAGGACTGAATTATCTAGACTTATGAACATGATTCCTCTTAACTCCAAAGGTTCTTCCTTGATGAATCAAGCGGAATGGGAAGGTAACTTCAGAGGGTTCGATTTACTAGTGGATTTTCTTCCCCAGGTCAATTACAGCCATAGTTAAAATTTAGTAACTTGGTCCCAAATGCCTCAGGTATTTTTACTAACAAGTCTTGTTATAAGGCTTTGCAGGAAGGTAAAGAGAATGTTCCTTGGTTCAATCTCCTTTGAAACGATCCCTCAATCAAAAAGTCTCTATTTTCACTTGGCTGTTTATAAAGAACATGATCCGTACTAAAAACAGATGGTTTAGAACTTATGCTCAATATGTGTGCTTTGTAAAGAACACTTATTCTTTCAATGCAGATACTCTAAAGTGGTTTAAAGCAGAGTTTTACATTTGTTGTCGAATGCCTACCTCAATTATGATTGGCCATCATCTCTAAATGAGATCATTCGTACTGCCCATCAAAGGTTGCATGACGCCCCAATGTACAAAATTGCCTTCACAACCACTATTTATTTTATATAAAAGGAAAGAAACAAGAGGATCTACAAGAATGAGGAATTTAACAAGTACAACTTAGCTAATGACACCTTTAATTGGATCCGAGCCCTTATGATAGTTAAATCTAATCAGCACGCTCTATCCACAAGAATGAAGACCAGATGGAATTTGTATTACCTATTGTTAAAATTCATATGCTTTTGTAATTTGATTTGTATTTTGTTTTGTAATTTATTTAAGGTGAACTCATTATAATGTTGAGGTAGTTTTGCTATAGTTAATTCAATAATTATTCAAATTAAAAAACATAATATTATATAAAAATAAATTAATATAATATGAATATTGAACGAAAATTAATAAAAAAATTATGTTAGACTGAAATTTTTAAAATTTTTGAATTTCACTAATCAAATGTGGTGGATCTTTACAAGTGTAGACACAGTATTACAAATTGGAGCTACAATTAAAATTAAGATCGTTGAGATTATAATTGTAATCTAGCTTATGATCCTAATTTGCTACAATAATGCGTGTTTGATATATTATTAAATAAGGTTAATAGTTATGTTTGATATTAATATTAAAAATAATAATGAGAAATTTTTTCCTCATACTTAATTATTATATAATTTATTTTGTACATAATTAATTAAAATATTTTATATTTTATAAATAATTAATAAAAAATTCAATGATTTATAAAATTATTAACTTTTTTAATAATTACGAATGATTTTTATGATAAGAATAAAAGTTTTAATGAAACAAAATAAAATAATTATTAAAGAAATTAATATAAAAGATAGTAATATGTGATTTTGATGATAATATTTTGATAATGTTTTGATAGTAGAAAGATAATATTCTATAATATCTTTTATTTCTATTTTCAATTTTTGATTTCAGCTTATACTCACACTCCTTAAAAGTTAAGGAATAAAAGTTTCATTTTATTCCCACCTCTTTATTACTAGTCATCAAACAAGGCCCGAAGAAACTTGCAGTGCTAAAATACATCCCTTTCGGTACTTGTTCGATTGTGATATATAACATTGTTTAAAAGATATATACTCATTTATAGTCTAAAACATTTTTAATTTTTCAAAAAAATTAATTATTTTTTGGAAAAGTCTATTCTTTATAATTTTTTAAAATAATAACAATAAAATATGTGAGATATAATGATTAAAAAATCAAACCAGTTTGACCGGTTCAATCGTAAAAATCTTGAACTGACCAATTTTCGGTTTAATTTTTAATTTTTCAGTTCGATTTACATTAATAATTCTTGTTAATCAGTTTATTAATTAACTGGTAAGTTTTTATAACTAACTGATTTTTATAAACCAAAATAAATCAATTAATTTTTATTTAATAGTCTATCTTTTTAATTAAACTTTAAATTTTTAAATAAGGGCATTCTTGTTTTATTATATTTCAATTTTTTAATTTTTTTCAATCTTTAACGGGTTTTATGACGATTTAATAGTAGTTAAATCTTTTAACCTTAAACCTCTTATCATATTGATTTGACTTTTAGTCTAATTTTTAAAATAATGATGAGATATTAAAATTTGACATTGACTAATTAAATATCATTAATATGATAACCTAACTCATTTCTTAAATTCAAAGCAAAATTATGATATATTATTGGTTTCGATCAGATTTAATTAATTCGTTTTAAATGTAAGAACTATGTTGAATCATTATGTGAACAATATTTGATTGTACAAGTGTGGTATTATATCACATGTATTTTGTAGTTATTTTTAAACTGAAATCTAGAGACAATATTTATAAAAAAATGAAAAATATAAAGAAAATTTTTAAAAAATTTAAAGAATAAGACATTTTTTAAAGATTTTCTTAAATTATATAAATGAAAAATCTTTTAGATTATAGAAGAGATCTATGTACATAACATTGTACTATGCAACCAATTCCCGTCATACAACAATAACTTGGATATGCTTAGTATACAATGCAAATCAAGACACTGAACCTATGTCTTGGTTCATGTCTTATTTTCCACAAATTTGCTTGTTGCTCCTTATTTCCCATAGTAGTGGAAAAGACAAAAGTCACAACTGTTTTTTTATTTGTTCTTTATAAATAGGCAAAAATATATTTAATCGCTATGTTTTATTCCTTGGTACATTATGCCCCCCATTATTTTAAAAATGGACTTATTACCTTCTTTGACCGTCAATCAAAGGACTTTAAAATTTAAAAAAAACTTTTTTACCCCTATATTATGATGACATCACCACAATTGTACATGTTGCATTTTTGGACAAAAATACCCTTTTAGTTTTTTGTTTAAATTTTTTTTGTATTTAATAAATAAATAAGTTAAATTATTTTTAATGATTCAATATATTATTAATTTTAAATAATTTTGTATGATTTTTCTTATAAAAATAAAATTAAAAAAATAAACTTATTTTATAATATAAATTATTGAATAAAGAGTTTCAGTTAATATGAAACATAAAGAAAAAGAGAAAAAAGAAATTATATTAAATGAATGCGAGAGAAATGTTTAATTTTCTTTAATAAACTGTTCATTTATTATTCCTGATATTTAATTGTAAATTATATCCAAATTAGGAATAAACATATAAAATTATTTTAAATTTATTTTAGAGTTGTAAATTCTTATCTTATTCGTACAAACAAGCAAGTAAAAATTAAAGAATGTAATGTCTTTATTCCCAGTTACCATACTTACTTATTCAATCTAATTCCTTAGTTTTCGTAGGAAACTAGAGAAAGTCATAATCCACGATCCAGATGCAACACCAAATGCAACATTCAAGGAAAATAAAAAAAAACCAAAATAAATATATAGTGATAAACGCTACTAATTTTGAATCTGAAACATCAAAACCTTTTTCTATTTTTCCAATATTCAAAGTGGAACTTGGTCAATCAAAGGCTCAAAGTGATCCTTCATTTTAATTCGATACAGCTCTCCTCCTAAACCTCTCGCTTTTTCTTTTTTCATTAATTAACAATAGAACATAAAATTATGAAAAAAGGCAACTTCGATTTTTTTTCTTTTTTAAATTTGTTTCGTAAATAAATTTTGTAATTTTTTTATAAATTAATGGTCATGAAGTATAATTGTGAAGGAAGTGATATTTTTGATCATTTTTTCCTTTCTTATTTATTAACGGTCAAAATGTAATCTATGATTAAAATAATTTTTATTTTTGAAATAGAGGACATGATGAAATAAAATAAAAAATAGAGGTATAATGTATTTTAGTTAACAAAAGACAAAAATAGTATTTTTGTCCAAAAATGCAACATGTATAGTTGTAGTAATGTCATCATAATGTAGGGATAAAAAAGTCTTTTTAAATTTTAAGCTCCTTTAATTAGTGGTTAAAAGGGATAATAAGTCTATTTTTAAAATAAAGGAAAACATAATTACTAAGGGATAAAATACAGCAGGTGAATATCTAGTCTTCAGGTGGCCTGTTTGCATTATGATAATGTGCCAAAAAATGAAATGTTGTAGGCAAATTATTGGCCAAAACATTAACCTAGACTAGAAGAATAGACAAAAAAGAAATCAATCACTGCCGCCTAAAGTGCGAATAAAAGAATAAAGACACAGGATAGCATGAAGATTACAGCAGAAAATGCTAAGTGTCGTGTTCCAATCATCTTCGAAATCATAAACACAGTATAGTTAAGCCACTGAAAGGATAACGCCTATAAAAAGGCATTACAAGAATTTTGAAGCAGTTTCAGATTTTCTTTTGGTGATTATCCTCGGAGCCATGAAAGATTTCAACACTAAAGTAGCTGCCTACTTGATTGGTTTGGTGTTGGCTGTAATGATTCCCTCAGTTACCCCATTTTGTGTGCGCGTTCAGAATCAAATGAACCGAATCGAGAAGTTCATGCTAGCGAAATGTCAGTCAAAAGATAATACCATGCTTGAATTGGTTCCAGTTAACAGTGGTGAAATGAGGTGGTGCTTTGGAGCAACTCCGTCGACACTTTTCTGGTGCACTTTGGACCCCAATGATCGAATAAAGCACCTTGTTTTCAAAGTGTATTGGAATGATAAAAATCTTCTTAGAAAGTGCAGCGGAGATGAATGCATTTGGGTGGCTACAGACGCCGGAGTTTGGTTATGGAACGGTCCAGAGCATAAATTCGATTTCTGGTATGGATGGGATAATTCAAAATGAATTCAATGTCCCCATCCCATAATATCATCATCTTCTACTATTGTTAAGCAAGCTGTAATGTCAGTTTTTTTTTAAATATCAGAATCTGATAAATAAGAGGACATAATGTTCTTTATGCTTGTCTCTGAGTTCTCATCTTAAAAATTTATATTTGTGATGAAAAATTTGGAGTTATCGTATTTAATAGTGATCAAAGTTTCTCAGCTTCTCGAGAACTAGAATTGAATCTTCAATTTATCTTTTTTTGTGTGATTTACTTCTATATGAAGAGCAGGATGAAAACTTATTATGTATAAATATACATCTTTAAAATAACTTTCACATAATTACAACTCAATATTGGAGATAACTAAATTTCCAGTACATAGAGGTGAAATTTAAAAGAGTAAGTAAATTAATTTTTGAAAATTAAATTAATATACCATCTTTAAAAATGAGTTACAATAAAAGATATAAGAGGTTAAGCAACACGATATCAATAATGTTGATCATCAAAGTCAATATTTTATATTATTGTGGCCTTGTTTAATGATAAGGATGTCAAAATTCTGCTTTAGAGATGAATTTGATTATCTTATGTAGTGTTTCTTATGTTAGTCTTCTCTACCTTTTCCTGAGAAAGAAAAAAAAGACATACTAATTTACTACAAATGAATAAAACTTAATACTATATGAACCAAATCAAAAAAAATGGATATCTTTGATATGAACTAACAAAAAAATATGCGTGACATTGAAAACAAATTGTTTTTTATTTTAAGGTAAAAGGCACAAAATTTTTATGTAGTTTAAGAAATATTTTTAAAAAAACCCTTGATCTCTAAAATTTTAATTTTTTTTAGTTTTTAGTTTTTCAAAAAAAATCTTGTTCTGAGTTAGATTTTGATTAAAAATTATCACAGAACTAATCAAATATTATTTATAAACAGACTCAATCCAGCTTTTAAACTCAATCAAAACTAATTAAATTCAACTTAAACTAATAATTTATTATAATTATCTCAAATTATTAATTTAAGACAAATTTAATTGATTCAAATTAAGTTTAAGAGTTAAGTTGGATTAGTATAAGTGAGATTTGATTAGTTCGCATATGATATTCATACTATATGTATTTCATAGTTATTTTTTAACCAAAATTTAAAAGAATGAATTTTTGAAAAATTAAAACTAAAAAGAGTTATTTCGAAAATTATAAATCTCTAAGACTTTTTCTAAAATTGCTTAAACTATACAAGAAGTTTTTGTTTTTTAGCTTTATTTTATTTAGATGTGAGCTTCAATTTCAAGGGCCATTCAGCTTGAACGATAGAAAATTAGGAATCCATTTCAGGACCTCCTTCCTATATTAGGAGTGTGGTTGTCTATCGGTTAAGCTGCCTCTAATTTTCAACAGCAATTGGAATTTAGGTAACTTACCATATCCGTATATGCAAAGAAAGACCGATTAAAAATTTATCTAGCACCTAGCTTCATCTTCTACTTCTCTTTATTTTTTGGTAAATTGAGAATAATGGGTTCTTAATATTTTATTTCTTTGCGCATATTTCAGGGTAACTCAATTACTAAATCATACCTAATCACTATATGTGGTTGTGCAATACACCAAGAGGAATAAGAAGAAAAACTAAAAAAAAATAAAAAGAGAGATAAAGAAAACAACCTCTTGAACAAAAGATAAGAATAAGATTAACCAGTTGTATTTAGCTTCCATCTCAACTTATCATAACCCTTTGCATTTTGTAAAAGCTAATGTTTCAAAAATTAGACCAAAAATTTAAAAATTTAACTATTATTAAACTTTCATAAAATTAGTATGAAATAAAGATTGAACAAAATTAAATAACTTAAAATATGATTAAAGAAGGAAACTATCTTTGTCTATTGAAGATATTGGAACTTAATTGAAGAAGAATAATGTCAAATAAAAATTAATTGATTTATTATGATGTTTCCATATATTTTAAGTACATGCATAGAGTATTTTAATGATATTATTAGTCATAAAGATGAACTTATTTTACACTTGAAATATAACATAATGTAAAAGATGTAATGTACATATATAAATATCACATCTATTTCTTTCGTATAATCTTTTTTTAGTGCTTATTGATATTTTATTATATAAGATGCTTTAATTATGAGGTGGATTATAGTCTAATCACTTCCCTATAAGGACAGAAGGTTTTTGGTTCAAGCAATCATATAAAGTAGAGAAGATGTTGACGAAAGAGAAGCTTACAACCCATTTTATATAATCCAAATTTGGTAAACCAATCTTCTTTTTTTCAGCATGTAGATTTATGCATCATAAGTAACTAAGATTTCATCCACAAACTTATTTTAGCTTACGTTATCTCTTTCTGTTTCTTGTAAAGAAAAGTTAAAAAAATAGACACTGAAAGGTGACATATACTGTAACTCAAAGAGACCACTGCAATTAACTTGCAAAAAAAAATTAAAATAAGTATCATTGTGTTTCATTATATGAGTCTTACTTAATCCAAACATATGTTCAGTAATTTCATATTAGAATTACTATAAATAGTATGGTTGCAAGCACAATTACAATGATAGACCAACACAGTCCAAACTTGTACATGAGTGTTTGAATTTTATATATGACTAGTAGATAAATCACATAGTTAATATCCCCAGATAACTACAACTATAAAAAGGGAACAAAGCATTTTTCCTCTAAATGCATCAAACTAAAGTTTGTTTTCTAAAGCTAAGAGAGAAATGAAGGGTACAAAAATTGCAGGTTCTGTGCTTTGTTTAGCTTTGGCGATAGTAATTTCTTCCGCTACACCATATTGTGTACATGTTCAAAACCAGTTGAACCCTAGTCAGAACATGCTTGCACATTGCAAGTCAAGGGACGATGATCTTGGAGCTCAATCAGTGGGACATGGGAATGAGCTCAAATGGTGTTTCGACATTAATTTTACAAGGACAACGCTTTTCTGGTGCCACCTAGCTTCAAACGACCAAGCACATGTCGTTTCCTTCAACGCGTTTTGGGTCAAAGAAAAGTTTCTTCATAACTGTACCGGGGGTCATTGCTTTTGGGTGGCTAATGATTCTGGAATTTGGCTATGGAAAGGTGTTGTGGGTTATTACGTGTTCTACTTCGGATGGGGGCAAGGAAAGTGAAGTGCCGGATTAAGTGGGTTTGTTAAGCTTTTGCAGTCATATTAAATAAAATTGTCATCCTATGTGACTAGGGCTATAAGTACTTACTTTGTAAGCATCTTTTTCTACACCATATATATTTTATCACAAAAATAAAAGTTATGACTAAATAATTTAATTACTTTGTGAAATATCTAAATTAACATGTTTATGTTAAAATATGATTAAATTAAAAATAGGACATGACATGCGATTATTTCATAGAAGCTAAATTGTTAGCTAGTAAGAACAATTATAATATTAGTGAGATCAATATAAAAGGTGTATCAATATAATTTTTGTATAAATAAAATGGTAATAAGTTAATCCCTTAATGAATGATATGAAACTAATTTCACACGAGAAGTAATTTTTTTTCTTAAAAATCTGAAAATTTTGATATAATGACCTAAATAGCAATTATTTTAAAAATATGAATTAAAAGGCAAAAGAAGATTATTCAGATCTACAACATAAATTCTGGATTCAAGGTTTTAGAACTTCAAAAAGTGAAAATCCTTAATAATTTGTTGATAGTTGCATTTAATGCAATTTGACTGGGGATGTTACTTCAGACTGAACTCGTTAAGAAACGATTGACTAGTTATGAATCTTGAGCCCTCATAGACATAATGTTACTAAGTTGCCTCGTAAAGGCTCTTACAGACCTATATTTTAAAGATAATTGACAGGGAAATTGAAAAATACAAGGTACAAAACAATCTCAAATTTCATTACAATAAAATCACTCACGTCTCATGTGATTTTATGTACTCTAATTTAATGTTTGTGAGAACGTAACATACATATTTAACATTAGTTTTCTGAAAATATTTAAAAACCAAAATATATACTGATTTTTTTTTTTTACTAAACCCTTAAGGTAATATCAATGTAAAAAGGGAAAAAAAAATCTAATTCTAGGTAGACAGAAGATGCCATTCATTTACCATTTGATATTTTACTAGAATATTTACTGTAATACCTTTATTCTCATGTCAAAAACCTAAGCTTTGGTGGTCAGGAAATGGCATCGCACACTTTTCTATCATAGACTATGCAAATACCTTGAAGTTCTCATATTTATATACTAAAACGCAGTCCATATCACAATGGATGGAAATTGGAAAAATTAAATAATTGGCAAGCGAACATAATGTTGATTACTGTATACTTTCTTGTTGGTTGAAAGTTGAAACTAGCGAAAATTTATAATGTGAATAAGTTGGAGAAACAAACAAGAAACCTGTGATATTTATAATTTATATGCTTATTATATACAATTAATTAAGATGCCACCTTAATTAACTAAATAAGACGCCATCTTCAATTAATAATGCATAACTACTATTATTAAATGAGACATTTTTGATATGCTTACCAAATGCTTCATTGTCTTATGCTTATTTTGAAAATTAAATAAAGGGTTAAATTCACTAATCCCTTATAAGTTGACATATTTTCAATGTACTTTATGACTTTTAAAAAATATGAATAATTCTCTTATAGTTTTGATTTAAGATTCATCCTTGCTATTATTTGTTTCAATTAAAAACTCTAACTAGACATGTTGTTGTTTTCATTACGTGACACTACATAGTATCATTTTAAAGTTTACAGTTAAAATTTGTAATGGAAGTTGATGGTGAGGAGATATGTGTTATAAAACCAAAACTATAAGAGATTATTTATAGTTTTTAAAATTCGGAGGATATATTTACATATGTCAATGCAAAAAGTTAGTTGAGATAATGCCAAACAAATACTACCTTGTTATATGCTAATTAAAAAATAAATGAAGACCAAAACATTATTTTAGATGTAACATCATTTATCATTTTTAATATAACAAAACATCCTCCATATTAACTGTTTATATATGGAGAATTCCATCCCTAGCTCCTCACTACCATTGCCGAGCAATTAGTTCTTGAAATTCTCATGATTCTTTGATCACTGAAAATGGTTGATGCCATTATTTCTATGGCGTTGGGGATCATCTAACCTCTATGGTGCTCAGCTCTATAAAAGAAGAGGTTGAAGTTAGTGACTGGAGTCAATGATGAAGTCAAGAAGCTTGTGAGCGATTTCAAGTCCATTCAAACAGTGCTAGATGATGCAAAGGAGCAACAAGTGAAAGAGGCTTCTGTCAAGAATTGGCTGTTTGATCTCAAGGCTGCTTCTTATGACATGGACGATTTATTAGATGAGTGGAAAACTTGGATTTGCATATCACAACTTGAAGATCAACACCACTCTCCCAATCCCAATCCTCTTAAAGACAAGCTACTCTCCTTCTTTCGCTGCATCTGCTTTATTTCGAGTGATGCTTGTCCTCGTCATGCGCAGTTGTAGAATAAGAGAAATACAAGAAAGGCTAGATGTCATTGCGACTCATAAAGATAGGTACCAACTTAAATCAACCAAAAAAACCGAGAAGCATATTAAGAGACATGTGACCACATCTTTTATAAATGTACAAGGTAGAGATGAAGAAAAAGATAAGCACAAAGGTAGACATGCCTAATCCAAGCTTAATATCATCTCTCTCGGGGGGATGGGGGAAATCGGCAAAACAACACTTATGATACTGAGGTATACGAAGAACAACAGAGAAGTGAGTGGTACAAGGTGCAGTTATGAACTGATTGACAATGAGAATTGCATGAGCGATTTCTGGGCGAGTGACAGTGAGGTATATAAGACTGCCAACTAGTGTCGATAAAGTGTACCATCACTTAAAGGAGTTCCATTAATGGCAGAGATATGATCACTAGAGTCGAATGGAGTGCTAGCAATCTTAGTATTAGTGAGACCAGCATGAGAGATAAGATTAGTAGCATACTTGGCTTCAGATAAGTAGTAACCTGAATCATTAAAAGATACTTCAAGGCCTAAAAAATAGCTCAGGAGACCTAAGTCTTTCATTTCAAATTGTTGATAAAGACAAGATTTGAGAGTAGCGATCCCCTGAGTGTCGTCACCGGTTATTATCATGTGATCAACATATAGAAGGAGAAGAGTGCACCCCTCGATCTATTTTTCGAATAAACAAGGATGATCATAAGAACTGGATGTGAAGCCAAGACGGTTGATTGTAGAGCTGAATTTTGCAAACCATGCTTAAGGAGCTTGCTTAAGGCCATACAAGGCTTTGCGAAGACGACAAACTTTATTAGGTGGATGAGCATACCTAGTTAGAGGTTGCATGTATACTTCTTCCTGAATATCACAATTAAGAAAGACATTCTTGACATCCATTTGGAACAATTCCCAATGTTTGCTTGTTACTTCAGTAACTACAGACTGAAGTTAGACTAGCTATTGAAGTAAAGGTTTCCTCATAGTCAACTCCATATTCTTGAGTAAACCCCTTTGTAACCAAACATGCTTTATATCTTTCAATTGGTCCATCAGCTCGAGTCTTGATTTTGTAGACTCATTTACAGCCAACAATAGACTTATATAAAGGTAAGTCAACTAACTCCCAAGTGTTGGTATTGGAAAGAGCTTGTAATTCTTCTGCCATTGCTTGTTGCCATAAGAGGTCAAAACTGGCCTAGTGATAGGAGCGAGGTTCAAATAGAGAAACAATAGTAAAATAAACATGGAAGTCTTTAAGACGAATAGAAGGTTAACTTACTCGAGAGGATTGACGGAGGGGTTATGGAGCCTTAGTAGATTATGGTGAATGGATAAAAGAGGAAGAGTTATTTGATGATGGAGGATTTGTAACCGGAGAAGATATAATAAGATCAGTCGTCGGTTGTGTTAAGATGTTAGAGCTATAAGGCGGACCTGCAGAAGAAAGATCAGGAAACAAAGTTATGGTAGGATCAGGAAACAAAGTTATGGTAGGATCAGGAAAAAAATTGTGTGTTGGTCCATTGATTTGAAATTTTAATATTGAGAAGAACATTTAATGTTCCCAAAAGGTGACATGTCGAGAGATTCGAAGCCTTTGAGATAGTGATCCCAACATCAATATTCTTTATACTCTATCCCATACCCTAGAAAATAACATAAACGTGCTCTTAGTTCAAGTTTGGTGTGCTTATGAGGTTGTAATGGAACAAAGCAAATACATTCAAAGACTTTAAGAGATTGATAATCAGGAACATGATTGAATAAGCGCTCATAAGGAGAGATATTACCTATGGTAGGAGACTTTAAGGGGGGATATTAACATATATTATCATATCTTTATACAATCTCTATTCAGTCAACCTCTTTTTGAACCAAAGTAAATTGACAGGTTTGAACCGAACGAAGGAGAAGAAGACACGTGGACAACTCAGGGAACGACATGTGTAATGATGACGTGTTAGTAATATGGCAGGACATATGTTGGTGATTTGTCAACTTACGTGGTAGATGACTAGGATCTAACTGATAACATGGCTGATGGCATGTTTCTCCCTTCTGGATTGAAACAGCTTCGTTTTGTCTTGGATTGAAATGATGTTGTTTTGGATCGTCTTCTTCCTCTAGCAGTGTTTGCAACTAGGGTTTCAAAGGCAGTGGTTATCTTCGACACATAGGAGTGTGTGATGCAACTTTTGGAGGTGAATTTTACACCGTTGTGATCTACTCAAGGAGAAGAATAATTTGGTATATGGAAAATTGTTTTTGGAGTAGATTTAAGAACCCATAATATGAAAGCAGAATGCTTGAGAGAGAGAACGAAGATGGCTCTAGAATTTTGACTCCTTTTGTTACAAAGGAGGCTCTGATACTATGTAGAAATAGAGAACGAATGGAAAATGTAGAAACATTAACTGTATTTCTGTATGTCTCAAATGTAATGTACATACTCCTATTTATACACTCTAGATGTCTCTAATTAAAGCAACAAATCAACACAATAATACACATCATTAGTGTATATGATCTTAGGAGAAAATAAAGCCTATTTATAGTGGATTAGTTGACTGAATGGAGATTGTATGAAGATATGATAATATACGTTAATATAATTAAATCAAACTTAAACTAATAATTTATTATAATTATCTTAAATTCTTAATTTAAGTCAAATTTAATTGATTCAAATTAGATTTAAGAGTTGTGTTGAGTTTTTTTTTTTTTTGAGAATTTAGTTATCAGAAAGTTTTTCTAAGATTTCTTAAATTATATGAGGGGTTTGTGTCCTTTATCCTTTATTTAGATGTGAACTTCGATTTCAAGGGCCATTGAGCTTGAAGGAGAGAAAATTAGGAATCCATTTCGGGGCCTCCTTCCTATATCAGGAGTGTAGTTGACTATCAATCGGTTAAGCTGCTTCTAATTTTCAAGTGAAATTGGAATTTTAGGTAACTAACCATATCCGTACATGCAAAGAAAGACCGATTAAAAATTTATCTAGCACCTACCTTCGTCTTCTATATCCTTTTTTTTTTGGTAAATTGAGAATAATGGATTCTTAATATTTTATTTCTTTGCCCATATTTTAGGGTAACTCGATTACTAAATTATACCTAGTTACTATATGCAGTTTTGCAAGACACCAAGAGGAATAAGAAGAAAAGTACAAAAGAAAAAGAGAGAGAGAAAGAAAACAACCCCTTGAACAAAAGATAAGAATAAGATTAGTCTAGTTTTATTTAGCTTCCATCCCACCTTATTATAAATCTTTTCATTTTGTAAAAGCTAATATTTTAAAAATTGAACCAGAAATTAAACCGACAAGATAAATGATTTAAAAGTTTAAAAGTTTAACCAGTATTAAATTGTCATAAAATCGGTATGTGATAAAGATTGAATAAAATTAAAAAACTTAAAATATGATTGAAGAAGAAAATAATCTTTGTCTATTAAAGAGATCATTAGAGTTAAATCGAAGAAAAAGACTGTCAAATGAAAATTAATTAATTTATTTTGGTTTATAAAAACTATTACTTTTCTAAAATCGATTAAATAATTAATAAATAATCAATTTCTAATAACAAGGGATATTAAAGTAAATTAAACATATAAGTTAAATAATGTAAAGTCTTTATAGTTAAACCAGCTGAATCAGTTGAATCTTAATCATTGTTGAAAATAAATTATATACTAAATGAACAAAAACATACATAACAAGTGTAAATGGGAAGTTGGAGTCAGTTATTCTACTGGGGTGATGTTTCTACAAATTTTAAGTACACGCATACAGTTATTTAATGATATTATTAGTCACAAAGATGAACTTATTTTACACTTGAAATATAACATAATGTAAAAGATGTAAAATTACATTATGTTATATAAGATGTTTTAATTATGAGGTGGATTATAGTCTAATCATTTCCCTCTAAGGACAGAAGGTTTTTGGTTCAAGCAATCATATAAAGTAGAGAAGATACTGATGAAAGAGAAGCTTACAACCCATTTTATATAATTCAAATTTGGTCAACAAATCTTCTTTTTTCAGCAGGTAGATTTATCCATCATAACTAATTAACTAAGAGTTCATGCACAAACTTATTTTAGCTTACGTAATCTCTGTTGGGAATTCAAGTGTGTGGAATCCCATATTGGAAAGAGATGGAATTGGTGAAGGACATATAAGTGGAAATGAC